>PVLD010017382.1:0-42059 GCA_004027595.1 Dinomys branickii | reverse complement strand
CTGTAACGGGAAGTTGGAAGAAGAAGAAGCCCGGAAGGAGCCACAGAGAGTGGACTCCTGTGGGGTATAGAAGAAGCCCGGAAGGAGCCACAGAGAGTGGACTCCTGTGGGGCTTGTGCTGTGTCCAATAAAGAAAACACGTTACAGAATCTGATCGTCTGTGTGCTGTCTTCTGCGGGTCGGGAGCGGCGCCGGACAAAAAGGAAATTGTCAATAATTGTTGTACAACATGAAATGCTTTGGATGAAAGAGAAGTTTCAGTTCTGAGAACTGAAAACCATGGTGTTACCTTCTCCAGTTCTGCTTTTTATAAAACTATGCTTCTTTCTAATTAAAGTTCATTTCCTTACTATAATGCTTACAATTCTAAAGTGACTTGAGGATATTTTATCTTAAAACACATGTTTTCTACCTATAGACATTAACTGAGTATAAAAAATCTTGAGCCTAGTTTGAGAACTAGAATAGGGCAAAAAATTTTTTTCTGAGATTTTTATTTAAAAATCATAAATGTTTTTGATATAATCAAAGTAATGGTACATTTTTATTGTTTCATGATAACCTAACTATTCCCGATGCTGGACTACTTAAAATTTTTCCTACACATAGTCATTTTGGGTTGAGGAACTTTTTGGGAAGAAAATGAGTCAGGCACAGAAAAAGTAAGTGTAAACCTGTGTGGTAGGAAGATATTAACTTTGAAGTTTTTGAGACGACTCCAAATGTCATGCATTTGTGCAGGCGGACATTCTTTTCCTTTTTTCTATTTTAAGAATAAAGGAAGAAAACATACTAACAAACAGACGTCCATCTAAAAAATAGCATAAGAACAATACAAACACTACAGAGTTAAAGACTTTTCTTGAAACACTTTTTCTATCATAATCCAATTTACCTGACCTATTTCCTTGGAAAATTGAAAAAATTCAAATTATGAAGATCACAAATGAAATTTTAAGCAAACTACAATATACTTCTTTTTTGGTGTCAGATCTAAAAATAAGTGTTTATAACCAGAAATACAAATATATATGAAAAGACAAAGATCTGACAGTAAATACATTTAAATTTAAGATAATACATTCCAAAAAGATATCTAAACATTACTTAATGTAAAAAAATTCTCCCAAAAAAGATTATCTTAGAGACTTTTGTCAGCTGTTATAAATCCTTTGTCTAAGAATATTGTAATAGAAGTTTCATTTTGAATGTGTAAATGTAATCAAAGGAGTGATTAACAATACAAATTTTGTTAGCATTTTTCTAATCATTAGAAATAGTCAATGATAATTCAAGTATTAGTGAGGATGTCACTTAACAAAAAGCCAAATTAAATCAAAATTATAAATTTGATTTTGATACAATTAAGTTATACAATATAGAACTTGCAATTCAGTCAACATTAACTCACTAAGCAGCTTTCAAGAGCATGACACATCTCTTTTATTTTGCAT
The DNA here is from genome assembly GCA_004027595.1 of Dinomys branickii. Lineage (NCBI taxonomy): Eukaryota > Metazoa > Chordata > Mammalia > Rodentia > Dinomyidae > Dinomys > Dinomys branickii. The sequence continues at coordinate 40,605 of PVLD010017382.1, read as the reverse complement.
TCCCAGCCCCAAGAAAATGCATAATTTATAATAATCATCAGACAAATATCTACTGAAATCAGAGAGTAAAGCTGGTACCATAGGAGATTCAAAGATGGATAAATGTTGCCAGCCACAAATAATTTTCTTTTGGTGCCTGGAGCAGAACTCAGCACCTTGTGCTTTCCTGCAGATGCTGTGCCACTGAGCCATCTCCTCTGTCCTGCCACAAATACACTGATGAGAGCTCGCTGATTACAAACACTGGCCTCTGAAGTTTAGAGGTTACATTGCATTCAATAAGCATCCTCTGTAAAGTATGTATTATTATTTCCATTTTAATGACAGAAGCTGAACCTCAAATAGATAAATTAAGAAAATTATATAGTAAGTTTAAAACTAGGGTCTCAACTACTAGTCTTCTTGAGGCTAAAGCTCAGCATGCCATACCTGGGGCCCTTGTCTGGCATACATTTTGTTCTGCCAAGGAAAGATTTCTCAGTGTTCACCTGTGCTTTTGGAATAATGGAAAATTTGCTCTGTGGGCTGTGTAGTAAACCTTTAGAGGCTTACTAGGACCCTGGGGTGTGGCATAAATGGTAGCACTTTAGCATATACATAACTCAAACATGAATAAATTCAGAGTAAATAATGATGAATAGTAACAGAACTAAATTAGGTATTTAAGCCTGTACAAGAGCTTTGGTTATTTAGAAATTAGTTCGCTTTGCTTGATTGAAGCAAATTTGGGCAAAATTCTTTTGCTGCTGTATATTTTAATCTGCTCCTGAAAAGTAGATAGGTGAGGTGGGTGGATGACCTTTACAGCTTCAGAGCTAAGCCTCCGGGTATCCATTCTCAACACTAAATCTCTTTCTCCTGTAAATATCCACATGAAAGTGTGCTACCTTCTGAATGGGAAACAACTACAGAGAGGATCTCTATAACATTAGGGTTTAAAATTAACTTTTAGGGCTGGGGAGTTAGCTCAGTGGTTCAGTGCCTGACTGGCAAGGTGAGGTTCTGAGTTTAATCCCTGGTACCAAAAACAAAACCCAAAAATAAAATTCCCTTTGATTTTGGAATGTTTGACTTGAAAAACACAGACATAAGTCACAAATGCTAGCACTGTGATTCTTATATGGTGCTAAAGAAAGAATGTTTGGAATAGCAATGAGATTTGTGTGCATGGAACTAATGCAGATGCGTTTGTGAGTTACTCCTTTCTTTAAGCATCTTGAAGAAAGTTCCAAAATCGTCTCCTTCAATATAAAAATATGAACATTCCAGATTCTTTACATCACATTCAGCTGAATTACTTACATAGGTAGATGGGGTCTCACTTAAGTACAGGGGTGGCTTAATGAATCGGATTTGTATTAGGAAAAATTTAATTAAAATACGATTATAATGATGGCAACACTATTACAAAGATACTGAGATAATCTTCTAATTCTATTAAATTATTCCCTGGATCACAGAATAGAAATGTCTCTTAAACATTTTATCTCAGAGACAAATGATCTAAATTTAAGCCCTCTGTTAATACGATATCCAAGTGAGAGGATTGTCTGAGACGCACATGAGGCTTTTTCTACTGTGTCCGTTATAGCCACATTAAAGTTGGGGAACACAAGGGAAAGAGGTGAAGCTTTTCATACCATCCTTTCAAATCCCTTTTCCCTCTGCAGTGATACAGAGTCAGACCTATATATTGTTTCCTATGCACTGGGGAAAAATTCGTAGATATAAAAATTCCTTTTTCTTAAGACTTTCCATCTTTCAGACTGTACAGAAGTCTAACACTGGTGCTACAGAAATGGGTTTTTGATGTATCGGTATCACCTAAAGCCTTTAAACTTTAAAACCTGCACTCGGGTAAGCACCTGTGTGCCTCCAAACATGTAGCAGTGTCTTACTGCGGCCATCCTGCAAAGACGGTAATAAAGACTAACTTCAAAATAATAATTGGGAAATTAAAAAAGAATACGAGAAAGAGAGACCCAACAGGCCTTTCAAAGATTTCATACACTAGCATGTTTTCTGTTTACAGAAACAGTCTTAATTCCTATAATTCTGTAAATAGTCTTGATTCTTGGTCAGACTTTACTGTACCATGTCATATCCAAGGGGCCATGGGCTGATGAAGGGATTTCTAAACAAACCTCGAGGTGGCAGAAACCAGCGTGACTTTCGTAGGCACCTTGTTACTATTCACTCCAAAGTGCCTTGGAAGATTCTTGAAAGAAATAATTATTCTGAATGTTCCTTGAAGGCTAAACCATCATCTTTTCAGCCTTCCTCCATCTTGTATGAGCGAGCCTGGAAGTGGTTCACAGGACTCCACTGAGCCGCAGGAAATAGTCCAGGACCCCCAAAAGGTCTGAAGCTTCCACAAAGATTTTATTCCAGCCATTTTTAAATTGAGTGAACTTCCCAAATGAAAGAAAATCAATCAATGGCAATTTTTGTGTTTTGCTTATTTCTCAGACCAGGAAACTTCGACTCCAAGTTGGAAGCAACTGGAAGGTGTCACACAGCTGTTGAATGAAAAGTAGGGTTTCCCATGTGGCCAGGAAGGGGCATCATCCCGACCCTAGCCTCTTTATAAACCACATCTTGGATTCTTAGCTTTTAATCTGACGCAAAGTGAATTTATGAGCGACTCTTTCCGCAAACAATTTTTGTTTTTCGTTTTTGGTATTTTATCCAATTACATAAAGAGACGCACTTCAAACATTATGGGACCTCCTATGCTTTGCTTTGTTAAAAAGTGAGACTTTTAAAAAAAATTAACAGAATATAAAAGGCAGGAAAATATCCATAAAATGTGAACAATAAAATGTTGCTTAATTTTGCAGTGTAAAATAAATAGAGGTGCTGGTAATAAAGTCCACAGCAACTAGTGCATCACTGCTAAAAACTACTGTATAAATCTTGAGAATTAAAGGCAGAAGAGGTGTATGGTGAAAAAATAGAGGCACTAGAATTAAACGGATTTAGGCCTGTTGTTTGGATTGGAAAAATTGCTTAACCTACATGGAACATGGTTTCCTCATCTAATGTGATCAATACTATTTAACTGACAAAACTAACGAATATCTGAAGTGAATTAATATTCAGTATATAACATGGAATGTATAGAATTGCTGCCACGTACAGCAAAAACCATAATAAAGACACACACTGACCTGGTTGTACACATCAGTAAACACAAAGTTAATTTACAGACTGTATTACACTGAATTGTTAATGACCCATGAAAAGCAAAAAGGAAAAAAAAATTACATAGAAACACTGTATACCACTTCTCCCTTCTTTCTATAGCTTCCCTTCTCCCCCACCCTGGTCTTTTCATCCTTCCAAGTCTTCTGTTTAGCTGCAAACTGCGGGACACCACAGAACCTGGCCTTCCTGACAGTGTGTTGTCATAATAATACGGGCAGTGGCTCATAGTAACAGCAGTACCAACCGGGGACAGAAGGCTGAGTGAAAGTGAGGAGAATCTTTGGTAGTTTCCAGGAAAGACAGAGGATTCTAGCAATAACTTCACTCATACAGCTCAACTATGACGACATGTTTGGTCTATGCTGAGATGTGTTGCCTCAGTGAGTTTCCTTTTTAAATGTTTTCTTGTCTATTTATCTCTGAAAGAATTAATAAGTGTTTTCTAGTGTTAACATAAACACCAGAAGGAACCATACAACGCCACGCAATGTTTCATCAGTGGTACTCAGAATCTAAAATAAAGGCACTGCTCACTGTATCAAATACCAAATGCACATAAAATTGAAATTATTGTGATATCTTTTTATTGCTCTGTGTTTACTGTTTCATCCATGAGTCCTCTAAAGTACGATTTTGTGTTTCCATAAATGAAATATTTTTGGGAAGAAGTACAGTAGAAAAATATATTACTTCCAGTGCATCTATTCCACGAAAAAAATCATCTGTAAAAAAGGGAATAAATGAAAGAGAACAAAGCCTAACTGTTAGCGGGAAGGCAGATATATTTGTGTCCTGCTGGGCAAAGCCGTTTGTGTATTTCTGCAAAAGAAATAAGAGAATACTGTTATTACCACCATTTACAGTGTCTGGCACAGAGGGGAGAGCAGGCACATGGCCACTGAGGGAATTCTGCGTTTTTATTGCTGGAGTAAAACAAGATCCTGCTATTTTCCTGCCTTCTTCTTCCTCACACTTTCTATTATGAAATCTTCCCCTTCCTCTCAACTTGTGTGAAATCACAGCAAGATCTTATAAAGAGAAATCTAGTCCTTTTCTGTTACCAAAATATAGTGTTAGAATATCTGTGAGTTGACAGCCACATCTGCATAAATTCATTTTTTGGCTCTTCACCTAGGGCCCTTCCATCCTGCAAGTTGAAGCTAAGGCTTCATTCTTGTGAAACTGTGGCAGAGGCATCTGTCAGTCAGCCTGCATGCTCTGCCGCAAAGCATCTTGGGCATCTTCCTGCTAGAAGTGACAGAAAAATAGTTGGAGAGTTGTCTCTTTCTGTCTACTTTGCGCCTTTCACTGTGAAGAATTGGAAGAACTTAGAAGAATTTCGCACATGAATGTAAATATTCATTTTTATTAAAACAGTGTTTTATCCGCATATAGATGTTTAGTGAGTTTCTTAAAACTGAACTCCGTTAGAAGTTCCATTAAAATTAAGGGAAAATCTAACAGAGTTCATGCAAGCATTAATGCACTAAAAGGGAATAGGTAATTCCTCTAATTATTCTCAGAATGTTAAAATGACAGAAAAATATTTGGCTCAATACTATCTAGCCTGGCAGAGAGGTGGAACATTGTTTAATCTCAGTATTTTCTCCTGAAGTAAATGGACAAGTTTAATTACTTACTACAAGCTGTAGTGATCACAGAAGTCTCTGGGTACATGTGAGTTACAGTACTATAACTTACAAAGCCTTCAAGCAGCTCATCTTTCAGTTTAATTCATGAGTAATTAGCTGAAGCTCATCAGTAAAATAAAATGAAGCTTGCACTCATAACAAAAAAACTAGTTTCTTTTTCCTAAATTATGTAGAACAAGATGTAAATTTTATTTACTCTCAGGTAAAAAGAGAATTGAAGTGCATATGCAGTTAAAGTGGATTTTAAAGAGTGAGTTGTATTCTTAATGCTTTATATAAATTAGCTGAATTCTCTACTCTCTTTAGGGGCACATGTACAGACCTGGCAATTATTAGTGTTACCTTGCACATTACGTTGTAAAAATTGCTTTTGTTTTTGTGATCAGTTTGGAAGACATTATTTAGATGTGAAATTGTGGCATTTCTTCTTTGCATAAATATTTGGGTTTTTGTTAGATATTTGGAAAACATTATCTTTCCTTAACCTGCTGCTGTCAGTCCTGTTGCCCCTGTTTTTGTTTTTTTTTTTAAAGAGAGATTGTATTTTGTTAAAACAATTTATGGTTGGTATTGACTTAGATGCCGACATCATCCATTTGAGATGAGACAAGAATAAATGAAACAGACATTTAACAGGTGGTTCATTCTGCTCAGTTGAGAAGAAATGCTTATTTTTTCCCTTAGGATTTGTTGTACTGCATTTGTCTCATTTTTGTGTTTATTTTGAATAATAAGGTTATTTTCTCACTCTCTTCTCTTAGGAGCAGATTATCACATATTTGTTATGGAAAGCAGTAGATGAAGAGTTTGTTCTGGGAAATAAGTGGATCCCAGAAGTAACCAAGTTACCTGCCAGGGTCTTTCTGTATTTTTCAAACAGCCCATTTTCCTAAACTTGAGAAATATAAATTTATGGGGTGTCAGCTTAGATTAGGTTTTCAAAACTTAAAGCATCTTCTCCCTCCCTGATATTTTTAGTGTTGTGTTAGACTTCAACAGTTTAACAGTTTTGATCATGGTGCAAATCTGCTTGTCATGGTTACCTTCGCCTTCAAGCGTGGTGTGGTTAGTGGAAGAGACTGAGAAAATTCACAAGAGAAGTCAGAGTGGAGTTGAAAAATTAAGACTCAACTTCCTCTTCTATTTGAGGAATCTCTGATCATTTTTTTAAAAGCCCATCTTGCAGTTTCTGAAGGAATTCAAATGCAACATTAGGATGAGAGGAACATTTTCTTATTTAGTAGAAAAAGAGAATACTAGCTCTCCTATCCAGTAGGGTACAGATACAGTAATGAAATTATGTATATATGCTGTACAAATCAGCATTTGGGATATAGGTTTGGTTAAGTAATAAAAATTGTCTTAATATTATTTTAAACTGACAATAATTGTGTACAGGTATGTATAATGTAATACACATGGAGAATGCAGTGCACATATACAAGGGAATATTATTCAACCTTATAAAAGAAGAAAAATTTGTCATTTGTGGCAACACAGGCAAACATGAAAGACATTATTTCAGTCAGAGTTCTTCACAGAAATAGTCTATCCTTCATTCTTTCTTGATGCATCCTGCTTTAAAGGGTGCAGGTTTAGCTCATGGCCATTTTGTGCTTCTTTGACCATCACTAGCTACAGACTCTGTAGCGATCACCACCTTCTATTGTCTTCAAGACCTTTCCTCTGTGGTTTATTGCTAAGAAGGGGATCCCATCTCTCTTAGTTCGGGCTGCACTAAAAAACACCATAGAGTAGGTGGCCTTCACAAGTGACTTTTCCTCCATAATTCTGAAGGTGGCAGTTTGAAGGCACTCTTCTTGATCTGAGGTTACATTTGATTATCTTGCATCTCAGAATATCATAATAGCAGACCAAATTTCAGTGTATGAATAAGGGAAACATAATTCAGTCCACAGCAGTCTGCTTTGAGTCCCCCAATTTCTGTCCTTCTCAGACACAAAATGCATTCATTGTGGTGCACAGCCCCTCAGTTTTAACTTGCTCTGGCATTAACTCTGAAGTCTAAAGTCCATAGTTTTCTGTAAATATCATCTGAATCTGTAATGAGAGATACTCAATAAAGTAATTGATTTGAAGCAAAATTCCTCTTCAGCTTTGAATACATGAAATCAGACAATATTTGTGCTCCCAAAGTTCACTAGTGAGAGCAGCACTGGAAAGACCTTTCTATGCCAAAAAGGAGAAAATGGGAAGAAAGGGCTGCCGAGTGCTAAGCAAGACCAAAATTTAGCATGAACAATTCATTAGATTTATTTTTTCTGGTAACGGGGCCTGAACCCAGGATCTTTACCCTGAACTATTTATTTTAACAATTTTGGGACAAGGTCTTGCTAAATTGCCTCAGGCTGGCTCAGACTTGGACTGTTCCTGCCTGGGCCTCTCGAACTTGTGCCGGAATGATACGCGTGCCCCTCCCAGCCTGACCATATACTCAAGCCTGATAGTCACCCTCCTTGGTTAGGTGCTCTGATGTCCAAACCTGGTGAGGTGGCTGCCTTGGCCTGTCCCCTACATCTCTCTACTGGGCTGCAGTCTGCTCTTCAAATCTAAGGTGGAGGCAGACTTGCTTCTGGAGTCTGTATACTCTGGGGTGTGGCAGAAGGGGGAGTGGCAGTTTATGAATCAACTCCGAATGATTTAAGTATTTCAAAATTCAATAGTGGGGGAGCCAGGGAACCTCTCCTGGGTCCCTCTCCTTGTCTAATCCAGTCTAGAGCACCATATCATCTATGTTTTTCTTCTAACTACAAGTCCTTATTCCAAATAAGTCATTAGAATTTGAATCATTCATTAGATTTCTTTTCACAACATTTTATGTCCTTTTAGGAATGCATCAAATTTCTACTGTTAAAAACACTCTTTGTCACAGTCAGAAATCTGTGGAAAACCCCTAATAGAAGTAGATGAAGACTGGCCCTGCCCACCTCTAAGAAAGTAAACCAGACACCCTCTGTTTTGTCTTTGACACTTAAGAACTGTACATTCATATTGAAATACCAAAATGACTTTCAGAGAGAACAAATATAAATTATAGAGCATCAGCAATACAACATGATCACTATGTCCATATTCAGTTAGTTGTGTTACTAAATCTGCAGTCTAGAGCTGTGACATCTCTTCGGTCTTTGCTTTTCTCCCCCTCAATTGCAATTCCCTCTTACACTTCATTTTGTTAGCCATCAGCAATCCAATGAGGGGCACTCAAATGAAATTTCATTTTTTTGAACATTAAACCAAGGTGCATCTCCTGATCTAACATGCAATACGTTATACGTTTTAAATGTATTTGAATATTCAATTAAATAAAAGAGACTAATAGGGAAGAAAGAATTTAGGAATTCTATTTCCATTAAGTTTGCAATTCCACTATCATAGATTGAATTTTTAGAAGGCTCTACTTCCCCACATTTAGGCATCAAGTCATCATTCAGGAAGAAAAGTGTTACAAACAAGCACAAGAGAAAACTGTGGCAGGGGAAATAAAGAGCTTGAGCAAAAAACAGGAAATGGACGCCAAAGTAGTTACATCAAAAGAAAGACTTACAGAAAAACATGGAAGGGAACAGTGGCCTGGAAACTGGCCTGAGAACAAATGAAGGAATAAAAAGGCATGTGGAAAACACTTCCCATACAATAACATTTCCGAGTTCATTCATTCATTTCTTTATCTTTTTATTCATGATTTATTCATTAATCCATGTTTCTTATGTTATGAAGCAGTTATACCTTAAACAAGGATAAGATTGTAAAAATAATTGTGGTTTACTGAAAATTTATGCATGTCCAACCCATGACATGCAGGTAGTAATGCAGCCGCCCCATCATAAACTTTGACATTACTGTGGGATTTGTAGCAATATTTTCAGGATTTGATTGCATATTGCTTGACAGTGAACTGTGAGGGTGACAAATTAGCACTGTGCAGAGGAGTGCTGCCAGCCAAGTCAAAACCATGTGAGCCAGATTTTATATGTGTCCATGTTACTGGCCAGGGAAACCCACTGTTTGCCAGTGCTGGTGTTTCACCCTACTTATAAGTGCGTGTTCCTTTGAAGACAGAAATTTACTGCTACTGAAGCAGACAAGTAAAATTTTATTTAACTAAGAAATTTGAGCTTCTGATGTTATTTTGTAATTTCAGAACTGAAAGATATAGAAAATAAGTTTTTTTTTGCTTACATACCTAGACAATTCCTCTTTTTTTTTTTTTTTTTTTCGGTACTGGGGATCGAACTCAGGACCCCGCGCTTGCTAGGCAAGCGTTTATTCCACTGAGCTATATCCCCAGCCCCGACAATTCCTCTTTACATGGTGTGGGCTGGGCAGACAAGAGGTTGGCCAGCTGCGATGGAAAGCAGAGCTTTTGAGCGTCTCATCTGAATTCCAAGGAAGCTGTTGTAACGTTCTGGGCTGTACCTCGCTTCTAACAACACGACTAATTTTTGCCTGTAGAATTCTCTGTGGTGGAGTTCTATTAACTTCTCTCCGTGACTGTGGTTATTCTATCATTCTTTTCAATATTATTGATTTATAATGTGTCTGTTCTTTGGATTCCCCGCTGACTTGGTTATAACTCCTTGTAAGTTTCTTCAGTATTGATTTAAATTAAGATTTTAACAAATGTTCATTAATATATGCATGCAGTAGTCATCACTTATGTAGTTTTTTTGCAGTTGATCCTCTTATTCTCTAAATATTAGCTCTCCAAATTAGGGGAGTGCAGTGATTATGGGAATGTAAAATTGTATGAGAATTTAGTATTTGGATTCTAACCTCGTCCTTATTATTACTAAGATAATGTTGGCAGTCTCAGTTGTTCACAATTTGAAGTAACCGACTGGTATCATTTACCATGAAAGTCGTACATATAGGGGAACAACTGAATTTCATGGTACAAAGATTTTTTTATCTTATTTCATAATCCAAGAAACATCTTTCTAGAGAATTTTGTATAATTCTCAGCCTCTTTTCCACTGGGTCTTATTTTTCCAGCGACAGTGTAACCTTAGCTCCTGAAATCTGTTCGCACACAACCGAATGACCCATCATTTCTTGGTCATCTTCCTGCTGAGGCAGAGAGCTATCCTTCCCTATATCCCCTTCATCTATTATTGAAACTTATGTAGTACTTAAAGTAATTCTACAGATATCTGTATTTTCCAAAACCACTAAAATTCCATAGTCACATGTTGCTATAAGCAGCACACGCTCTCACTTTCCTTTATTCTATGTGCAATGCCAAACATAATTTTGTAGTTCCATTTTGTGGAAAAAATGAGAATTTTCGTAATGTGCCTTCTTTACTGATTCCATTTTATAATGAATTTTGTCATGATGTCAGCAGAGTTACAAGAAAACTGAGAAGGATATTTGAAGTAAAAGAGAAAAGGAAAGAAAAAAACCCTCTCTCTGCAGTTTTCTAAATAAATGAAGAGCAACCTCTTCATTTTAAATCCAGAGGGCACCAACTTCTGGTGGTTGATAATTTCATCAAAGAGTTAGTTATTATTTTAAAAATTACTTTAGCCAGGGAAATATAATACCTTAAATTAACATAATGAAATTATATTAAAATACAATAAAACTGTTTCGGAAAATTCTTCATGGGTTTGTGATAAATAAAATACTAGTAATTTGTGATTGGCAGGATCCCACACTGGTTTGTGATTTAAAAGGGCTGTTCTATTGCTCAACTTCAAAACTGCTGAAAAAACAGGCAGAAGTGTGTTCAGAAGTACATGCTGAGTGTTGTACTATTGATTTAGTTCACAGACATTCTTGTACCCAACTGGCTTTCACCCTGCTTAATAATCCTGGAGCAGCCTAGTCACATCCCTCACAGCTGTACTGAGGGAATTCTAATTTATCAGGATAAAAGGCCTCAAATGCCATTCCTAACGTGAAGGGAATAGGGGTTTTCTATGCAGAATCACAGCCGCTCTAGCCTAAGCAAGGAGCCCACACGGAAGAGTCACATGACCCTCCTGTCTATTATTCATGGCTGCACAACCCAGAGCTTCTGACTCACAGCTAGAAATAACTTTTTAACTGTAGATATGAATTTTCCTAATGAGACTACTTCTCAGGGTATCAGTTCAAAAACGAGTTTATGCACTCTTACTTCAACACTCAGACACCTGTTTATGCATAATACGGCTCTTTGATTTTCTCAAAGAGCAAATTCAGATTCAAAAGGTGAGAGAAGGTCAGTCAAACAGTGCATGTGGAAATAACAGGCCTCTTGAGAAGTACTTCAGTAGGGATGAAGGGCTGTTGTTCTGCTTTGTCTTACTTGTTTATATCTTAAGTAGCTTAAAATCTCATTTTAAGTAGTTTTACTATAAAAAAAGAACTAAAACAATGCAAGTAAACAAAGAGACACGAGGACACTTTTGGAGGTGACGGACATATTTATATCTTGAGTGTGGTGATCTAGGGTGAATCCAGTTCATTGCTCTAGACTTAAAGTCAGTGACTCCGAGACATTGTGTTGAAAGGAGGATTTACTTAAGTTAGCAAACCAAAGAAGATGGAGGCTATCTCAACAGAAATCATCTTTTCAGGAGCTGTAAGCACAAGACTTCTCTAGGGAGTAATAGAGAGGCCAGTCAGGGTAGGGTGAGTTAGGAGGCCAGTTAGGAGTTTTGGGTGATGGCTTGCTTTTTTGCTGTTCTTGGCTGCTGTGATCTATAGGTCACTGGCTTTTCTGGGTTCTATCACAGAAAAGTTCCTGATTAAACAGTCTTATGTGTCTTTTTAGGCCCCTTCCCCAGGTAGAGTTGGTTCTGCAATAATTATTAAGATGCAAAAGGCGCTTTTTCCACAGGAAAGTGCGGGAAGGAAGTCAAAGACTACTTTTCCTTCAGAGGACAACTAAAGAAAAAGCGACCTTCCCCTGGAAGATCAAGGGCGGTAACATTCACAAGAGAATGTTCCTTAACCTGTTCCGTGGCTTCGGCCAGAGGTGTCATCTTTAGCCAAACTGTAGGAGACCGATAATGTCTTGCCTAACTGTATGAATTCCACCTATGAGCAAGACAGCTGCAGTAATCACTTAGATCTTTCCTTAGTAACAGTGATGGTCTCATAAATGTGTGTTTGTGTGTGTGTATATACACGCAAATTCATTAACTTTAGTAAATAAATATATACAGGTTTTTGTTTCTCAATAAAGCTGTAAAATAGATGTCTAAAAATTATGAATGCAAATTTTTGTTTGATTGATTAATTGATCGGACTACTGAGGATGGTCCCCTGGGCTTTTGTTACACACCCAGCCTTCTGTTTATTTTATTTTGAGACAAGATCTTGTTAACTCACTAAATTGCACAGCTTGGGATAGAATTTGAGATTCTCCTGTCTCAGGCTTCTGGAGGGCTGTAATTACAGACATGTGCTCATGCCCATCTTAGATTATTTTTTTAAAGGCAAATCATTTTGTAACACTTTCTTCTACACCAATGTAGAGTGGTAAAATTGGCTTGAATCTTTTGTTGTTAGGCTGTGTTCAGGAAGGTTTCAAGAAATTAGAGATACAAAAGAAAAAAGAAGTAAAAAAGTGATCATGAATCACTGGCTTCATTGTTTAGCTGGAGAGTCTCCTGATCTGGACAGTGTAAACTTTAGTCAGTTTGGAAGCAGTAAGAGCGCTCTCCAGTTGCATAAACTTTAATGTGTGCACAAGTTAGTATCAAATTCATGACCTTGAGAACTTTATCTAATATCTGGTTTTTAATTTCATAATCAGAAAAACCAGTAAGAATAGTAGAACCTGTTTGGGGAGTGTTTTCCAGGTTTTAAATTGAATTCTGTATGTAACATACTTCACACAGTGGCATAAATGTTCATTTTTATTTCTTTACAATTATCATCATCCCAAGAATCAACTAACCCATTAACAAGCCTGTCTTCTGAAACATACTTGGAAGTATTATTGACAGAAGAAACATAAATGATTATGCATATCACAAAGTACACTGTTTTATAGATGCTGGTCCAAGAAATATTTGTGGAATTAATCAATCAATATTCTTATCTTTTCCTAAATAATCATTCAAAGTAAACATTTCTTTCTATCTTATCAGCTACTTTACTAAAGTGGAGCAATGACCTATAAAAGCTGTAACAGGGAAAGCCTTTTAGTACTTATTTGCTTTTATGTGTAATAAAACATAATACATGCTACTAAGATGTGAGTACGATATCTACACAGCATTCAATCAATCAAAAGAACATGAAATACTGGAAACACTGATTTCATTAGACAAATTCTGAATTTTAAGTATCATATATAATGAAAGGTAAGTATTAGTAATATTAGTTTTAAAATGAAAACTGGCATTCACTTATACATTTTATGTTACAATGAAATCATAATATTGGGATACCATTATAAATGCATTCCTCTTAAATTCATTAAAACATAAAAGTAATTAGACTGAAGGTATATGCACACTCCATTTGGTTAGTTGGGAATGATACAGCATAAAAAGACCTATTATGTAAAGCAATTGATATTTGGATGAGACATTTAAAAGAATTTATTTTAAAGAATAAAAATTTGGAAATTCAAAACAAGATGATAAGAAATTAACAATGGTTAATTGAATATTGTTGTCTTCAGAGTAGTTGCTCAGATTCCTAGATTAGGCATGGAAGAGTGATCACATAATGTAAACAATAACTGTTCTTTTCCGTGAACTGAGAGCCATCAATAGTACAATTATATTAGCTATCATATATATCTATATATATCTCTATCGTCTATATCTATCTATCTATCTATCTATCTATCTATCTCTCTTCTTTTACACTTTTCTCCCATCCCAGTTGTTTTTTTCCTTTTCAACAGTTTCTTTCAATTTCACAATATCTATTGTAACTTTTGGATCTTATTTACTCTCTCAGTTATTTACACTGGGGAGACAATATGATGTTTACACATGTGAATCTAATTTATCTCATTTAGGGGTATGGTCTTTGGTTGAATCCATTTACCTATAAAAGCCATGAGATCTTCTTTCCTTATAGCCGAGTTATATTCCACTGTATAAAAATGCCACATCTTTTAATCCATTTCCCCATTGATAGGCATTTGGGGTGATCACAAGATTTAGATATTACAAATTGTGCTGCTATAAATACGGGTGCACATGTATTAATGTGGTATGCTGTTTTTAGTTCTTCTGGGAAAATATCCAGAAGGGGAATAGCTGGGTCGAGTGGGACCTCTAATCCTAGCTTTTTGAGAAATCTTCACACTGATTTCTACAGTGGTTCGATGAGTCTCCACACCCAGCAAAAGTGGAGGAGGGTTCCTTTTTCCCTGCAGCCTCTCCAGCATTTGTTATTGGTTGATTTCTTGATGATAGCTGTTCTTTCTGGGGTGAGATGGAATCTCAGTGTTATTTCAGTGTGCTTGTCTTGCATAACCAATGATGTTGAACATTTTTTTCGTATATTTATTTGCCATTTGTATTTCTTCATCTGAAAAGTGTGTATTCATCTCAGATGCCCATTTTTGGATTGGGTCTTTGAATTCTGGGGGTCTGATTTTTAAAAATTCTTTATAGTTCTATATAGGAGTCCCTTGTCTGAGGAACAATGGGTAAAAGTTTATCTGAATTTGTGGGTTTTCTTTTCACTCTGTTGGTGATTTATTTTGATATAAAACATCTTTTAATAAAATGAGCTTTCAGTTGTAGTTTCTTTAAAGAATTTCCCATGCAGTTCAGTTTTTCTTCATGAACTGTCTGCCTAGCCCTATGTCTTTAAGATTTCTACGTACTTTCTCTTCTAGCAGATTTAGTGTTTCTGTTTTAATAGTTAGATCTTTGGTCCAGTTTGACTTTAGTTTATCACATGGTGACAGACATGGGTCTAGTTTCAGTCTTTGGCCAGTTTTTCCAGCACCATTTATTAAAGAAGACTTCTTTCTTCCAGTGAGTATGTTTGGCCCCTTTGTCAAAGATAAGGTGGCTGAATGTGTTTGTAGTTGTACCTGCATCTGTTCCTCTGATTCTCAGGGTTTTTTTTGTCTAGTACCATCCTGATTTCATAATAGTACCTTTGTAGTAATAATTTCAAGTCAAGGACTGAAATGCCTCCTGCCTTTCCTTTGTTGCCCAGGGTTGCCTTTGCTATTCTAGGTCTCTTCTAGTTCCAGAAGAATTTGAAGAATGTTTTCTGTAGATCTGTGAAGCATGCTAATTGTATTTTGATTGGGATTACATTGAATCCTGTGTAACTGTTTGGGACTGTGGTCATTTTCACAATGTTGAATCCATGATCAAGTAATAACTTCCCATTTTCTGGAATACTCTTTGACATCTTTTTTCAAAGTACTGTAATTTTTAATGTATACACCTTTTACTTCATTTGTTAGATTATTTCTTAAATATTTCTTTTTTGGATGCTATTGTGAAGAGTGTGGTCTTCCTAATTTCTCTCTCAGTGATTTGTTGTTTGTGTACAAGAATGTTATTGTTTTTTGAGTGCTGATGATGTATCTAACTATTGAATTTTCTTATTAATTCTAGGACTCTTTTGGTGAAGTTTTGGGTGTCTTCTATGTACAGTATCATATCATCTGCTAATAGTGGTAATCTAATTTCTTCATCTATCCTTATTCCTTTTATTTCTCTATCTTTTCTAATTGCTCTGCCTAATATTTCCAGAACTACACTGAATAGGAGTGGTGATCCTTTTCTTGTTACTGAGTTTAGAGTGAAAGCTTTCAATTTTTGTTCATTAAATATGATGTTGGCTGTTGGCCTCTTATAAATGGGTGTTATCACATTTAGGTAATGACCATCTATTCCAGTTTTCTGTAGGGTTTTTATCATGAATAAGTGATGGATTTTATCAAAAGCTTTTTCTGCATCTATTGAGATGATCGTGTGATTTTTGTCTCTGTCTCTGTTGATATGGTGTATTACATTTATTGGTTTGTGTATTTTGAACCAGCCTTTCCTTTCTGGGATGGATCTTAATTGATTATGGTGTATAATCTTCTTGATGATTTGCTGAATGTTATTTGCTACTATTTTATTTAGGATTTTTTTATCTATGTTCATGAGGGAGATTGGCTTGCAGTTCTCTCCTTTGGTTGGGTCTCTCTCTGGTTTTGGAATCAGGATAATGCTTGCCCTCAGGAGTGAGTTAAGCAGAATTGCTTCTCTTTCAATTTCATTGAAGAGTTTGAGGAATATTGGCATTAAATCTTCTCTACATTTCTTGTAGAATTCAGCTGTGATTCAGTCAGAACCTGTGTTTTTCTTCATTGATAAGTGTTTAATGATTTTTCATTTTCATTGACTGATATTAGGTTATTTCGAATTTTTATACCATGTTGATTCTGCTTAGCTAATTGATATGTTTCTAGGAATCTTTCCGTTTCTTCTGTGTTTTCCATCCTCAGAGAGTAGTTTTTTGAAGTAGGTGTTAAATTTCTTTTGATTTTTCACAAGATCTGTAGTGATTTCATCCTTTTCATTACTTATTTCATGAATTTGAGTTTCTTCTTTCCTTTATTTGATAAGGTTGGCTAGGGGGATTATCAATTTTGTTTATTCTTTCAAAGATCCAAGTCTTCAATTCATTAGTTCTGTGTGTTGTATTTTAGTCTCCGTTGTGCTAATTTCTGCCCTCATCTTTATAGTGTCCTCCCTTCTTTAGACTTTGGACTTGACTTGCTCTTCTTTTTCTAGAAGCTTGAGGTGCAGCATGAGGTTGTTTAATTGCGCTTGTTCTGTTTTCCTGATGTGAGAATTTGATGCTATAAATCTCCCTCTGGGGATTTTGCTTTCATTACAACCTACCATTTCTGATGTCACATTTGCTTATTTTTCTTAAATTGTATTTGTTTATTTTCTTTCAATTATAGATACGATCTAATTTCTTTAATTTCATCCATGACCCATTGATTATTCAGGGGCTGTTATTTAATTTCAATGTGTTTATGAGTTTTTGCAGTTTCTTTTGTCAATAATTTCCAATTTCACTGCACTATGGTCAGATAATATACATAACAATTTCAATACCTTTACATTTACTTAAGCCTATTCTATGGGCTAGTATATGGACTATATTAGAGAACACTCCATGTGCAGCTAAGAAGAATGTGCATTCTGATGCTGCTGGGTGCAACACCCTGTAAATTGCTACTAAGTCCATTTGTTTGTTTCATTTCTGTTATTGCTTTGCTGAATTTTTGTCTAGTTGATCTATCTTTTCATGACAATGGGGTATTATGGTCCCCTCTTACAGTTGTGTTATTGTTTATTTGATTTTTCATGTCTACTAGTAATTGTCTTTTATAGTTGGGTGCTCCTGTATTTCATGGATATATATTTATGATTGTTATCTCTTCCTCTTGAAGTTTTGCAATAACTAGTATGTAGTGACCATACTTACCTCTTTTCATCATTCTTGGTTTGAACTTTACATTGTCTGCAAACATAATAGCTCTCCCTAATTTTTTCTGGGTTTCTGTCACATGGAATATTGTTTTCTATCTTTTGATTTTCGATCTATGAATTTCCTTTTGAGTTAAATGTGTTTCTTGTACACAGCATATTGTTGGGTTTTGTTTCTTGATCCATTCTTTCTTTTGATTGTTGAATTGAGGCCATTTACATTAATGGTTATAACTGATATATATTGGCTTATGTTAGTCATGTTATTTTCCTGCTGTTGGTTCCCTACTTCTCCCTTCTATTTAATTGCTTCCACTGCCTGGTGGTTTCTTTCTGATGTTCTTACAAGTGAGGTCATTTTTATCTCTTTCTAGAATATCTTTAAGTTCTTTTTGTAGTTTTGATTTGGTGGTCTTAAATTTCTTTGTTTTTTTTCTCTGTCATGGAAGTATCTTATTTCTTCATTAATTTTGAAAGATAGTTTTGCAGAGTACATCAATCTGTTTTGGAAGTTGTTTTCTTTCAGGACTTGAAATGCTTCATTCCAAGCTTTTTTTGATTTGATGTTTTTTGTTGAGAAGTCTGCCATGATTCCGATGGACTTACTTTTATAGGTGATCTCTTTTTTCCCTAACAACTTTTAATATTGTGTCCTTTTGCTGAATTTCTGGGATCTTGATTATTGTATGTCTGAGTGTAGATTTATCCTGGTTATGCCTAACTGGAATTTTTTATGCCTCACTTAACTGTATGTCAGATTCTTTTCCTATGCTTGGGAAATTTCCTGCTATCACTTCTTCAAATAATCTTTTTATGCCATTGTTTTGACTCTTGCTTTTTGTTGACACCTATCAGTCTTCTATTGCTTTTCTTTGCATCATCTTGCAACTGTTGAATTGTTATTTCCTGATTCCATGTTACTTTCAAGAGATCTTTACTTTCATGATCACTAGGTACAATCCTATCTTCAAAGTCTGAAAGTCTAACTTAAGTTTCATTCAAGTGGCTTTTCCAGCTTTTAATGGAATCTTTAATTTCCTGCATATCTCTTTGAACCTCTTTTATGCATTCTAATTCTTTCCTACACTGTTCATTCAAAGTTTTCATTATTTTCTTATTCTCCCCTGTTTTTAATGTATGTCTCCTTTAGATATTCTGAGCAATTCTTTCACTATGGTTGTCACTTCTTTTTTTTTTTTCCTGAGTGATTATTTCTAATCTGATTTCCTCTTCAGCCTTCTGAAATTGTTTCTTTATTTCATTTACTATCATTTCAGAAATTTCAGGTTTGTGACTTGCAATTTCTTCTTTGTCAGTGTCTCCTGGACTTGTTCTGGGTGGACTGGTGGTCTGAGATTGCATTTTTCTCTTTTGTCTTGATAGTTCCTATTTTAAAAACATTTTTATTTGGTTTTGATGATCATTGTCAGTTTGGTAGTAGGAAGATATTTTACCAGTATCAAGGCTTCTTTAGGAAAAATCTGTTCTTCAAGAATATATTCTGTGTATAGGAGATTCTTGATTTGTGCCTGCCTCAAGATCTTATGTTCCCAATTAATTGAGAATGGAATGTTGGTGTCTGTTTGACTCTGTTCCCCAGTTTTCTGGTATAAGATATGGTGAGATTATAATCCCAGAGCTTTCCAATATTGTTACACAAGGGAGAGCAACCAATTACATGTGACACTCTAGCAATAATGATAGTATCAAGTACAGTTTAGCAATTGACAAACTGTTGTAACTATTAGTTTTGTTCTTCAGACCATAAGAGCAAAGTCTATATTTATATAGCAACCAATCATAAATTAGGAGTTTGTGTACAAGGTGTTTCTTCTTGTTAGCATGGATTTACCCTGAGTTCCTCCAGGCGAGCTAGTTGCTGTGTTCCAGACACTTCTCATACATGCCTGCCCATCCTATAGTGTAGGGTGATGGGCCATGCACCTGGGTTCCTCTGGACAGAGGTTCCTGCAGTTGTGGAGGGGTGGTGGGCAGGGTCTCTGCACTCCAAAGCAGGTCAGTGTGAAACAAATTTTTAAAATACATCTGTGCTGATGGAATTAAGGAAAATACCAAAGGCCTGTCCTGAAAAAACAAGCAAATAAAGCCAGACTAGAATGCCTTGGGTACTGATGAGACATAAAACATCTTGATCCAAAAGCAAATGCCAGTATCTGCTCTGTAATTTAGATTCTAGATTTGGGCCATGGGTTGTTGGAGTGGAACCTGCTTTAAGCTTAAAATCCCAAGAAAGGAGTAAAATGACCAAGGTCCACAGCATCTCCAGAGTTTTGACAAAAGCAATTGCATAGTCATTCTGAAGTAAGTCTTCAGGCTCTCTACTGATGGAAACAAATGACATTTGTGCTTAGAGCCAAAAATTGCCAAGCACAGGATCTAGCTTCCACCTGGAAGGGGAATCACTGGGAAAGCAGACAATTAAAGTTTTCAGAAGTCTTCAGGTATTATATATAGTTTAACCAAAACATAAAATATGTATGAAATTTTTAGACTTTAATTTATAAAAATGATATATTAATCATGTATAATAAGTCTTGAAATGGGAATGAGTAAAAATAATGGAAGTTGAGATCACAAAAATGTGCCATAAGAGCCAATCAAAAAATGACTATGAAACTCTAAAAGACAGCAATGGCAAAGAATTAGATCATCAGAAATAAATATATGATATTTGAAACTTAAAATAAAACAAGATAGGTGTTTTAAATAGTAAACAAACAGAGGTTAATAAAATACCATATTGAAGGTCTAAAAATTACTCAAAATATATGATTCAGAGAGAACAGAGAGAAAATATTTTAAGTGAGACAATATGGAGGAAAACTATGAATGTCTAACATTAGTCTAAATTGTGTCCTTAAAGGGTGGGATAGAGGCACAAAGGTAAAATTAGACTTGCAATTATAAAGTTGATTTTCCAGAACTGAAAATAAAGCAAGAATCCATGGATATAAATCATATTCTATAACAACTTGAATATACTCAAATAAAGAGAAATAGAAACTACAAAATTAGAAAAATAAAACTGATAGATTGAGGTAAAAAAAGAGAAACAGAGAAAGAAGTTCACTTCCAAAATTAAACTAATATAAAATTTCTCAAAGACCCAATGGATGTCTGAAAAAGTGAAATGATATTTTGAAATTCTTGGGACAAAATAAATGTCAATCCAGAATTCAGTGTCTAGCAAATGTCTTTTCAACTAATTTGGGAATATTTTAATAATATTAAATCATCTGGCCAAGGAATTATAAATGTTTTTCTTATTTAGGTATTTTAAAATTTATTATGATGATTCTTTGTGATCAGATGATAAGTGTTTTGAAAATAAATTATCCCTAAGCTAGTTTGTGCTTTTTGATACTATTATAAATGGAATTATTTGCTTAATTTTATTTTGTTTGTTCATTTCTGGAGCACAGTAACAAAATACATTCCAACTTTTGTCTGCAGACTCAAGTCAGTCCCTATGAATATCCTAGATGAAACTCTTCTTGAGGAAAATATTTATCCAGTACAAGAGAAACACAAGAGAACAGGAATACTGAGATACACAAGAGAACAAAAATAACTGGAACAATCTTTTTTTTTTAAATGAAAGGTAGAAAACTCACACTTTCTGTTTCAAAACACTACAAAGTTTAATAATAAAAACAGCATAATACTGGCAAAGGTTGTTGGAATAGAATTGAGAATATAGAAATAGACCTTTGTATTTATGGCCAACTGATTGACCAGAATAGCAAGATAATGAAACAGATAGTGTTTTCAACTAGTGGTATTAGAACATCTGGTTATCCACATCCAAACAAATGAAGCTGAAGTAACTTCATGGTAAACATAAAAATTTACTGACAATTTACCATGTACCTAAAAATAAGAACCAAGATGTTAAAATAATGATTATAAAAGAAAATTTCAAAGTAAAAATTTTCTAACTTCAGATTATACAATGATTTCTTATTTAAGACTCAAAGCAAAAACAACAAAAGGAAAAATGAGGTAAATTGGAGATTAGCAAAATGAAAAAGTATTAAAATTCAAAGGACAACCTCAAGAAAATTGGAAAAACCCTCCACAAAATATTCTCTGTATGTAATGTGAGAATTAAATCTGATATATATATAAAGAACTCTCAAAACAGTAATAAAAGGAGCACAGTTTAGAAGTTTAGAAAATTTTTGAATAAAATTTAATAAATATATATTTCTCCAATAAAAATATACAAATAACCAATAAGCACATGGAAAAGTACTCAGTGATAGTAGTCATTAGGGAAATACAAGCTATGCCTAGGATACATCTCAGTGGCACAAGAGCCTGCCTGGCAAGCACAAGGTCCTGAGTTAGACTCCTGGTACAAAAAAAATTGTCCAGGAAGGGAATACAAACGGAAACCACAATAGGACATCACTTTAACCTATTTGTTTAATTAGAATTAAAAAACAACAACAGTGATATGTGATGTTGAGGACATGCACAAGTTGGAATCCTCACACACTGCAAGTGGAGTTGGAAGATGGCACAGACACTGCACTCTGAGAACTAGTTTGGAAGTTCCTCAAAAGAGCAAACATTGTCATGTGACCTAGAAAGTCCACTGCATGATAAATGCTCAGGTGAGTTGCTATGTGCACACTCACACCTTGTACACGAATGTTCTTGGTGTCATTATTCCTAATAGCTAAAAAGTGAAAATAACTGAAATGTCTATCAAGTGAAAGGATTTAATATCATGGTACATCCATAGAGTAGATTTTTTTTTCTAGAGAGAAAGAAACTTGATACAAAATACAGTGTCAGCATGCCTTGAAAAGGTATACTAAATCAAAAGAGTGAGATGTGAAAGATTGAGATTCCATCTGTATAAAATGCACAGAAAAGGCAAAAAAAATTACCAGTACTGAGAGCTTTGTGAGGACAGTTATAGAATTTTTCATTGTGATGAAAACATCCTAAAATTAATTGCACAGTTTCATATATGTAGTAAAAGTGGCTGAATTATATATTTCAAATAAAGTGGATTTTATAACACATGAGTTATATCTTAATAAACATGTTATCCAAATATGCATGTCACTGGAGGATATTTACACACTGTGAATAGTTCATACAATTAAGGAATCACGTAAAAAATTTTAGATGTGATAATGGTATTTACATATGCTTTAAAACAGAATCAACATAAGTCAATTATTGTTGAGAAAGGTTGCTAACTATGTTTTCAACTTTTAAAGAACTTAGATTTTTATATTTTTTCAGAAAAGGGGAAAACCCCAAAAGTAACTGTAGATAATATAAAAGCATGAAAAATACTCTAATTCCTAGTTAACTCAGAAATAATAACAAACCATAAGTTTATATATTTAGATTAACATGCACCACATCCATTGTATTTCAGTACTGAGGTTATAAAACACACTGAGAAATGTATGTGAGTCATGTAAGTCTAATATTTTGTAAAAAAACAAAAAAAGTTTAAAAATGTAGTTTCTTGATTTGGTTGAAAAGTTGCATTAGGTCTTTAATGTAAAATATTGACCACTAATTAGTGGAATTCCCTCATTATAACATAAAATTCACTGTAGAAAGTAAAAACTTATCTAAAATATTGCGATTTTTCTTGTGAAAGTTAGCATGAGTGCCAAAAATATATAAGATGCTATTGCCTGAACAATTTACTACACGAGAGTCACATATTTATCCTCCTGAGTACATAAACCTGAACAAACAAATTTCCAATAAGAGCATTTGATTTCCTCATATATTTATTGTGTCATATAGTCTAGACATTATTTTTTTCTCCTTAATGGTTGTGTAGCTCTGGTTAGAAATACTATTAATCTGACATAGGAATGGGGTATTGTTTTACTGGAGCTGAAATCTAGATTTAAAAACAGACTTTAAAATACCTCTTAAAATAGCAAGGACAGGACGGGATTATTTATATAATGTATAAACATAACAGTACCAATGAAAATTATATATGTTACAGAGATTTTGCTAATTCATAGTTGTACTGCAAAACCTGATGCTGATGGCATATGAAATTTTAAGAAATTTTCAAAATCATGAAAACCTTCAGTGGTAAAATTAACAATACATTTATACATGTGACTTACTGTTAACAAATCTATTACTAACATGTAAAACTTCATTTTCCCAATATTTATTGAAGCACAACTAGAAAGGACTGCATGGCAACATATTATTTATTTAATGTGCACTGCTTACAAAGAGCGCGCGCCCTTGCGTGGAACAGTGCTTTGGTTCTGGAGTATACTGATTGACGACATTTGGACAAAATAACCAGCAAAACTGCATTTTAAATGTTTCCCTGGTGATCATTTTACACCACTGCATAATATTTGAAAATAATTGGCATAGGGATAACACTTTTGAGATTCCTCCATTGCTTTAAGGAATCTAATTGCAGTTACTTAGCAAACAATGAAACTCAGTGTCTTACGATGAGAAGGTGATGAAATGAAAGTGGTTATTCTAGCTCTTGTACTGATTTAGTGTTTGACCTTGAATGAGTCACCTCCTTTCTCTGGGCTTTAGTTCCCTCATGTGTGGGAGAAAGCATTAAGCCATATGGCTTCTGACGAGCTCCCCGTTCCTTCCTTCTATGGAAATGCCGTGTGCAGGATCACAATCACTTCTTTTAGGTTAGGGCCAGTAAATACAAGGCTCCATCGCACCTATGGGCATACTTAATTCTCTCATTTCAGTATAAGATTTATTAAGCTTTTAAATTCATAAACACTAGGAAGATGACATATATGAAGATATATATTAAGAGAAATAGCACAGTCATTAATCAGGGCAAGGATTGTATTTATGCTGCATCTAGTATTATTTTAAAATACAGTTTCAGACTCTGGTACTTTGCAACATGGCACATAAGCTCTGGAGCAGTAACCAAGAAATAGTGAAAGTCCTTTTTTGGAGAATGTAGCTTGCTACAGGACCTTTGTCTCCAGGACCAGTTACATGAATAATTTTTTTACACAGAATCTATGAAAAAGAAACTTTATCTTAAAATCAAATATGTAGTACATTCTGTAAGCAGGATGGTTTGGAAATCAAAGTATACAAGTATTTTTTTTTTGTCTTTTTTGACACAAGGTATCACTACACAGTTCAGTTTGGCTTTAAGCTCACTTTGTAGCCCACGCTGGTCTCAAACTCACAGCGATCCTCCTGCCTCAGCCTCCCAAGTGCTGGAACTACAGGCATGTGCCACGACTCCCAGCTAAAGTATGCAAATATTTAAAAACAAAGTTCTTTTAATTGCTATGTCATTAGATTTCACTTTGCATCATACATAGAAAGGGTAATGTGACATGGATTACTGTAAGAAATCTTTGAAATATATCAAGCAGCTGGTTTGACCCCAGTACTCAGTGATCAGAGTGACACCCACATTATCACATCATTCATTATCATCTATTCTGTTTTGGTACGAGGCCACATCTCTCCTTTGGTTTCAGAAGTCTGTGCAAGTTTACACAGGTGGATCTAGGCTCTACAGAAATAACTACTTTGGCTCCAGTAAGGAGCCTGGATCTTTTACTCATTGAGTCCGTCTGTCCTTCCAGAAAGAGGCTTTGGAGTTCTTTGTTATTCACTGAAGCTCAGTAGTACTTCCTGTCATTTTCTCTGCCTTCTTTACAGGATGAAGTAAAATTTCCACTAGCAGGCTTGTGAACATCCTCCGAATTTGAATGTGTCGGTTCAGGTGTACTATTTCCCAAACAGTTTGCAGAGTCTTGGAAATATTCTATGCACATCTTTTAGCCCTGTATTTCCACATTTGTTTTCTTTTATTAGATTTCAACTCTAAAAAATTATGTCTCATGTCTATTTGTACTTGGGTAATATACTTTTGGTTTATTTTTTCAGTTTGATTATAGATCCATAAATTTCCATGTTAAATCATTGAGGAGTGAGATGTCTCTCTTTTTATCCATTCATTGCTTACTGACTCACTCTTTGCAATTACTCTGATTTTCTATTATAATTTCTTTGGATTTTTGATACTTTGCTTTACTTTTATGCTGAATAATTCTTAATTATGCTTAACCCAGCCTGACACAAGAGGAATCAATGCAAACTGGGCGCAGTGAAATACAAGTTTGATTCTAGCCCTCAGGGAGGTTGAGGCAGGGAGATTGCTGATTTGGGCTCAGCTTGGGCAACTTAATGACTGAGTGAAAAGTTGTCTTAAAATAAAAAAAAAAAATTAAGTGCCACACATAATAGTAATAACAATAAGTCACTTATATAGACCTTGCATGTCAAAAGTAATAGTCAGGCTTGCAGTGCAAGGAAGCGGTTTTATATACACCATACTAGCTCTTATAACACATTCCAAAATGTTAGTCCATGTGTGTGCCTCTGTGTGTGTGTGTGTGTATGTGTGTATGTGTGTGTTTATTTTTTTTTTTTTTTTGCTCTTATAATAGTACAAAGAAAGTGTTCTGCTATAGTGAACTGCAATGTGTTTCTGTCCTAAGTTATCATTTTGGAATCAAACCAGGAGCCACACATGGGGAACAGGGAGTGAGAACAGCATATTGGTCTCTTGTTAATTTTAACTGCAAAGTGATCTATGACTCCACCTGTCCTCCCTTGCAGGAGTTGTATGGCTCTGTCTAGCTAAGAAGTCTAAAAATCATACTTACTCTCTAGAATGATGAGTCTTAGGAGCAATGGATAGCAGTTGGAAAAGGTGAACATTTTGGTGGAAAACCAGCTTTTTATCTATTTAGTTGAAATGAATGAGGGATCTATGAACTCACACTGTCTATTATTCTTAGCTAGATTTTCTTCAGTCTTAAAGAAAGAAAAGAGATTTTGGTAGACAAAGATTTGATGTTTCTGTAATCAAATGCTCATTTTCCTTCAGAAAGAGGAACGGTGCATTCCTACTATAAGATGCCTCTAACTCAGAGCGTTTCTTACAGTTTGGAATATTTATAGGCTCTCAAATTTTGGGAATATTTGTTTAGACATTTAACAAAAATTAAGAACTCTGGGCATTTATTATTTCTTTTAAGTGTTTGTTAATCATCTACCCAGCTTTATATGATGTGGCATGGTGCTGAGACTGGTGCAGCTCTCGAAACTCTGGAGGCAGGACAGTGGCGGATCAGTTAATGAAGACAAGAGCCGAGGTGCAGAAAGCTGGTCAGGTGGAGCCCTTGCCCTAACGGGAGAGAGGACCAGCCAACCGCGCAGCGTGTTTACTTACGCCATCAGCATACGAGGCTGTTTCCTGAGAATTTTAAGAGGAGGGTAAGATTCAGAAGAAGAAGAACATCTAATCTTCTGCAAAACATCATGCCTTGGTGGTTACATGGGGGAGCAAGACAGGAGTTGCCTGTATTCTCTCAGGGGAAGGCCAAGTCACTTTGGGCGTCAGCTCCCTGAGCTGCGTATACGTCTCTCAGGGCTCCGCCAAACTCATGAGAAGCAGCGACCATTCCCTAGATACCTAAGGTACAGACAGCTATACTCCCAACAGGATGGCTCTTGCCTCACAAAGTGGTGAATGTGATAAAATATGCTATTTACTGTATGAGTATTTTCTGAGTTATTTCTTTTTTAGTTTTCCTTTGCTTAGTTATAGGATGAGATTAATGTCTTCTCCAACTTACTTGTACTGAGACAGCTTAAAAATTTATTTATGCTTTGTAACATAAACAAAAACGTTCAATATTATTTTGTACAACTTAAGAACTTAAACTGGGGAAAGAGAGACAGAGAAAGAGTGAGAGAAAGAGACAGACAGTGAGAGAGAGATGACCATGAAGGAGGAGGAAAAGGAGAAGAAAAAGGAGGAGGGAGGGATGAATAAAGGGACAGAGGAAGGAAGAAAAGAAGGAAGGAAGGAAAGATGGAAAAGAAGAAACAAAGTGAGACCGGAAGCTCTGCCATAAACCTCGGTTTCTACAGCATTGCTCAGATAATTCCTTTTATTTAATAGAGAAATGCTATTTCCTTATTGGATTGAATTACATATGTTACAGTCAAATGTGTAATTTGAATGTGAATAACGGTGGTGGGTAAGTACATTATATGTGTGTTTGTATCATATAGCATTGTGCAGAAAGTCATCTTTGCTCTGATGGAAGAAATCTGAGCAAAGATTGTACTTTCAGAAATTCTTTAAGTGATGGCAATACTTCTACAAATTTACATTCAAGTTACAAAGCAGACATTGGTATTAATACAGTATAGAAGAATAAAATAGTTGAAATGAAACTGATTTTGACACTATTGGGGGTGAATTTTATTTTTAAATTTAAATGTCTCAGATATGAAATTTATTTTGCATTGAATCATGCAATCTTATAAATTATTGAAAATCTTAAGTGACTCAATTTAAAGAATTTTTAACATGTAAGTTCTACTGAACTATGAAATCATAAAGATGTTCTTGTGTAAGATATTTACATTACTGATGTCTCCCCCCAAAACTTCTTTTTTTCACAGGGCAAAATGAAGTAGCAATTTACATGTTACTTTAATTATATAGAGGTTGGCAGAAACTTTAGTTGTTTTGCATCAGAATAATTTTCTTAGACATGTTTTGAATGCATGATCCACAAAAGTATTGAAAGGATTTCAGGCTATGGAGATACTCATTGATGCTTTTAATATTAGAAATATTTCATTAGATTATAATGGCAAAAAATATGAGTGCTCTGTCTTTTGGAAGTACAATTTTTGTTATTCTTAAAGACAGCCTGAATGAACATAGTTTTTTCCATTAGTTTAGTTTTTTTCTTTATTCCGTTTTCTCTTTTATATCACAACTCCATGTACAGGTACAAGTACGAGCATACTTACCACTTTACACAAAATAATAACAATATCTGAGTAATGAATAAGTAAAAGTTAAGCTCTCCTTTCCCACAGCTTTAATTCCTCGGTGGTTTGGCATAAAAACACAGAGCCTATGTGACAGACACAGAGATAGAAGAGTGGCTATTTTAAAATCTTTATTTATTATCTTTTCTCTTCAGATTTCCTAGCACCTATGATTTGTTACTTCTAAGTTTCAGGACAAATGACATTTCCTTGAAGATTTTCTGAGAAAGATATGTAGTCTCCAGAGTTGGATGCAAATATTTTGTACAAAAAGATGAAATTTTACTCTATAAAGAGAAAAAAGACCCATTTGAATAAATCACTTATCTTTATATGATTCTTTTATTTTCTTATAATAAGCAACTATGAGCTTAAATTTGTATTAGATAAGTAATGCAATGATCACTAAATATTGAATGATAAAGAAGCTACTTTTTACTATTACTCTTAATTATAGCTCTATCAATTTAAATGACAGTTACTAATGTGTCATTTAAAATTAACAGCTTAGCCAGTGTTTCTCAATTATTCTGAGATTAATGTTTCCCAAGGTACTAGTAGCTGGAGAAAAATATATCTTGAGGCATTTTATGAGTAGAGCTGAAAGCAAATTATGTCAAAAAAGATTTGGGTAGACATTTAGTATCTTCTCTCTATGTTAAGAATAGTGTCTCCAATTATTTGGTATTCAATAAATTAATAAAAATTTGCATGCATTCTTAGGAAAGAAAAACAGCCATGACCTTAATCAAATAGTTTCAAATTGAAGCTGGCAATTGAAATAAGGGACCTACCAGCCAAAAATTACATAACTGAAAAATATGCATAATTCACTTTATTTTACATACACTAGAAAATCTGCACAGGACAAAAATTGATCAACTAAGAAATTAAATGCGTGGATAGTTAGTGTTTAGAAAAAGATGGTGATGGAAAAAATGTTTCTGGCTTTCTTCACTGAGCTCAACATAGAGACTCCATAGAATCAAGAGGCATTATCTCTAAACCAAAACTATGAGAAGATCTTTGTGGAGAGGGAAATAGCAAGTAGCCAAAAGAAAATGAAAAAGAAATGGCAAAGGAAATCCCTGTGTGCCACTGAAGGTCGGGGTAACCAGGGGATTTTCAGACATTCTTAAAAGCATTGCGTTCATCATTACCAGATGAAGGCATGAAGCCACAGTATGATATGAATGTGTAAAGCAAAGTGAAGAATAAGAAAAATTTTCATAGATATGGGTGAGAAAAATAGAAGAAAATGTCTCTATCATGAGAGCAACAAAAGGGGGAAATGTGGTCCAAGTAATAATAATTATAATAAAAAAGGATTAAAAACTTCCCAAATTTAATGTACCAAATTGAATAGTACTAAACAGGTTGCGTGGGACAAAAAATGACAATAGCAATAAAACTAATATGTGTTTTATAAAACCTTTCTCAAAGAAAAAGGAAAACTCTGGATTTCCAGCTAGAAAACGATCACCGGAAGAGGAAAATGAGGTAAATATGACGTCAGATTTTTCAACAGCAGCACCTGAAGGCAAACGACAATAGACATTTGGCTTCAGAGTTAGGGAAACACAATTTTAACCTCAAACTTGGAACTTTCTATGAAAGTAAAATATTGAAGTAAGTGGTTATTTGATCTCAGGTAACAAAATCCTCAGAGATATCACACAAATAGTTACTCTGAAGTAAAAATCATGGGGGAAATAGTTTATTCCGTGAATTTAGTCAAATTATCTGTTATTCAATTAAGCAAGAATTGAAAAATGATATTTAATCTACAAATATCCTCCTCAACCTGGCAAGCTGTGGGCCCCGGATGTGAATGAGGAGGAGCAGGAGCAGAGAGAGGAAGCTGACTGGCGTGACTCGTTCTGACGACATGGGAAGATGGATGTGCAGCAAATCAGGTTAAGGCATTTTAAATGACAACTGTTGTGTGTGTTCTGATACTTAAGAATAACTATCCTGTACCTGGAAGCAGATACACCTCTCAAGTCTGTGTCAGAAAAGTTGCCTGTCTGAGAGGCAGGCCTGCAGGCGGTGGTCCACTGCCCTCGGGCAGGCACAAGATTCTCCTGATTGCAACCCGCCTGTCACACCACGAAGAAGCCGCCTTATGAAGCAGACCGGTAAAAGCCTCACAACACATAGGCAAAAAGTTCTGCACTGATTAAAATAAGAGAAGACTGTCACTGCTGAAAGGAGTAAAAACTGAAATGCACACAATGCCACCCTCCTTCCCTCTTCCCAGGACGGAAAGCAAGTTCTGGCATCCAAGTCAGAGAGAAGCAGCCGTGCTAGGGAGGCCGTGACGCTGTCCTAAGACTCCCAGCTTGGGAAAGAGGAGAAGCAGCTTTTCACTGCCACAGACTTGCACTGGACAAAATGAAGAGGCGGTGATGAGGGGGCAGGACCGCCTGGAAACCCCTCTGGCAGCTGGGGCCTCCCACGC
Organism: Dinomys branickii; assembly: GCA_004027595.1. Classification (NCBI taxonomy): domain Eukaryota; kingdom Metazoa; phylum Chordata; class Mammalia; order Rodentia; family Dinomyidae; genus Dinomys; species Dinomys branickii. The sequence continues at coordinate 9,943 of PVLD010017382.1, read as the reverse complement.
AGGCCTGCACAGCTGGGCTCCATTTCTGGAGAGCTTTGGATTCCACTGAGGATTATAACAAGAATACATCCACCTTAATTCCAAGTACTACCTAGACTGACTCAACCAGCTGCAGTCTTGGTCTACCAGAAAAAGTGCAGACTTGTGAGCCTAAATACTGTCCATGTAAGTTTCTATCACCTTTATGCACAATACCAATACCCAGCCATCAAGTGAAACTTACCAGATAAACAGCAACAGCAAGAACAAAAAACGAGATTGTCAGTAACCAGGACCAGAGAAAAGATTATCCTGATATTAGAATTATTAGAAGTGTACAAGTAATTGTGATTACTATATTAAAGAATCTATTCTGAAATGTAGGCAGCATGTATGGAAAAATGGGATTAAGTAGAAAAAAATAAACAGCAACAAAATCCCAGTTAAATGAATGGTCAAAATAAAAAATAATGCATCAGAGGTGAAGAACGATTGCTATGGAATATTTCAGTAAATGACTCAGCTAAGCAGGAATCAAAAAATTTGAACTTACCACAGTAGGAATCATCCAAAACAAAGTACTAAGTTAAAAAAGTAATAATAAACAACACTTAGCATTCAAGACCATTGAGGAAATACCAAATGGTCTCAAATCTATGTCCTTTGAGAAGTAGGGGGAAAAAAATTAAAAAGGGAAGGAGGATTTGAATAGATAATAGTCACAATTTTCCAAAATTGAAAAAAGAAAAAAACATGGCAAAAAAAAAATACTGAAAAAATCTTCAAGTTTATAAACACACAGGAAAGCACACCTATGTACATTAGAGTCAAACATATAAAACCCAAATGAAGAAACTATTTTGAAAATTGCCAGAGGAAAAAATAATGTTGCATGCAGAGAAAAACATTTAAGATTGATGAGAAGTTTATGCTTAGAATCTATGCACACCAGAGGCAACTGAGAGCCATTTTTAAAATAAAAGATGAAATTTTAAATGACCTGTCTTAAATTTTTATATCTAGTAAAAATATTCCCTAAAATGAATGAAGTTTTTTACATATTAGTCAAAATGGCAAAGTGGAAAAATTGTAAAAATAAATTTAAGGTCAAATAAATATTTTTAAATATTCAAGAGCAGAATACCTTGCCAGAAAGCATGCACTAGATATATGACATAGAAAATTCTTTTTCACAAAAAATAAAAATGTTTAAAATTAAAAAGATAAAAATACCAAATGCCCCTAAGGAAGTAGAGCCACTGGGTACTTCATATGCTTCTGACAGAAACATAAATGTGTGTAATGACTTTGTAAATACTTTATTACTTTCTTATAATACTGAACATGCCATTCCCTTATAACCCAGAAATGGCAGTTGTAAGTCAGAATAGGAATAGGGAGGTATTTTATCTTATTCACAATACTCAGAAGCTAGAAATAACCCAAATGTCTATAAACTGGTGCATTACATAGCAAACAGTCATACATTAACACACAAGAATACTATTTGGCATTTATATATACAGATCTCACAGGTATCAGGTTACAAAATGAAAGCTACAAAGCTACTTGAATTCACACATATGATGTGTGCTTTAAAAGAAATCAGAACTATAGAATCAGAAACTATATTAGTGGTTGCTAGAGACAGCGATTTGTTAGTCCACAAAATTTTTAAAAGGACATTGCTTAACTGCTGAATATTGAAGACTTTACATTTTGGTTACTGATTTCTGCATTAATTCTGTCATGATCATATCCATTGTAAGAGTTCAGTATTTGGGGAGAGTTTCTTGACTTCATGTCAATTTTTGGTAGTGCTCCCAGTCTATGAAAAATGCATTTTGCCATTTCTGTTTACAATGATTTATATATGCCAGTTAAGTGAATTTTATTCATCATATTTTTTTCAAGTGTGCATTAGAACAGATTGCTTCCTCTGTCAGCGACTGACATGCATGTGATAAACGTTAAAATATGAGTGAATTTGCCTCTCTTTCATATCTGTTATCTCTCACTTTTCATATTTTGAGGTCATGCTAGCAAATAATAAATTTAGGGTTATTCTTATTTTATTAATACTGTCTTAGCTTACAGACAACTTTGTTAATAATAAGCCTCAAACTGGTTCAATTTGCATGGCATATGCTTTCCAATTTGATTGCTTTTCATATTTTGTGTTTCAGTATTTGAAGTATACCCTCCTTGTATAACCACTAGTTTTTTATTAAAAAACTTCACAATCTTGGCTTTTTTTTTTTTTTTTTGCGGTACTGGGGGTTGAACTCAGGACCTTGAGCTTGCCGGACAGGTGCTTATTGCACTGAGTTGTATCCCTAGCCCCAATCTTGGCTTTTTAATTGAATATTTATCCCATATATATATATATATATATATATATATATATGATATTCATACATTTGACTTTTAAATCTACCATTTTACAATATCTTTTCTTGTTTTCTCAGTGCTGTGTTTTTTATACTATTTGTGTTTTTTTTTACAGTATTAGTTATTTTATAATTTCTCATTTTCTACTGGCTTATTGGTGTTACTTGCTTCTATGTTACTTCTTGTTATTACCTTAATAATTGAAACATACATTTCTATCCAAAATATAAGATTGTTGCTATAGTTCTTAGTCCTTAGTTGTTACTATAGTTCTACAGTTCTTCAAAAAATATTCAGTCCTTTTATATCATCAAAGCTTAGCACGATTTTTGTATATTTTATTTTTTATGTATTTTAAACCTCAAAGACATTATTATTGTTCTGTTTTGAAGACAATATAGTTACACTGTCTCTCTCTCTGCGGACACACACACACACACACACACACACACACACACACACAATTTCGCTTTTCATACCACTTGCATATTTTCCATATCTGCCTATTTTCTAAAATTACTGAGTGGTTACAATTCTTTACAGGTACTAAGATCTCTCAGGCTCTGGATACTGTTGCCTTTGTCCAGGGAATAATACCGCAGGGGAGGTTAAAATAGAAAAGAATCATATTAACCCAATCACGGGTGTAGTTGCTTTGAAACTGGGCATAAACTGGGTTACTCAACCTCAGTTTATCAGACTAGCTCCATAATTTGTCATTTTCTAGATCAAACCTTCCTACCTGATGTCTAAGTTTTTGTTTTACCAGGAAAACCTCCAGCAGGTTGTTACTATTAAATAATATTGACAGTGTCAATGTGAGCCGATAATACATGGTTATAATTAAGGTCTTTCTCCTCTTATGTCTAGGGCAAGTCAATATGATCTAACTTACTAAATACTATACCAGAAATTATCACCTGTATCCATATTTAAAGTCTTGAGACAGAAATATCAAATAATTAGTACCTTAACACAACTGTAGAATTATGCAATTCAGGTCCAAGTAGGATAGACTCATAACCCAGACTGAGAATTAGTGGAAACTGAAAAATTATGATGGAATTGAGGAAGCATTTAAAATTGGACAGCATGGAATTAAATTCTATTGTAATGAAATATAACTAGAGAATTGACAGTCTCTTACTTGTGTCAAGATGTAGGTCCATTTACCAACCACAAGTGTACTTATGTATAGTGAACTATAGAATTATATCTAATTATACACACAGGTATCGAGCATGGTGTTGTTTATATTGCGATTAAAGGGTGGTGTGAAACTGTTTGTATTATAGATAGAATTACATGGAAGAACAGAGTCTGGTGTGTGTTACGGTTGTTACATTGTGTCAACTTGGGGAGTCAGGAGGTTTGGCTGAGTAACTCAGCAGCTGTAGATCTTGGGGTGAAAAGAACATGCCCTTACCCTTCTGGGATGTTGTTTATTGTGTTAATTTGTTAACTATGTGATTCAGCAGGAAGCCAGGGTGCTTACTTTGTATACATCCTGAGCCTGTGGAAGAGGAAGGCATGGAGACTGTGTGAGAGCTACACGCCCCCTGGGTGGGGGCAGGCTGTTTACAAGGTGGAGGAGAGAAAGAGGCTGCTTGCCTGCAATTCCACACATTTTGCCGGTAGTTTGCTGCCATGAACGTTTGCCCTCTGCCATGTGCCACTCTGCCTCAGAACCAGCCAAATATGGACTGAAACGTGTACAAACTGTAAGCTAAATAAACCTTTCCTTCCTTCATTTTGAGTGTTGGGTATTTTGTCTCAGCAACGAGAGAAAAGTAACCAAGACAGTGTGTACAGATTACAACTACTGAAAACAAACCAACAGCCTCTAAAGGATGTAAATTTGATCCTCTATTGAAAGAGCAAATATGTCAGATGAGTACCTGTTACTCAAATTTAATTAATGTTAATTCATATGTTATTATTGACTTTGAAAAATATTAAAAACGTCCAGTTGGAGAGGTGTATATCATAAGATTTGAAACCTGCCCTTTACAAATTAAGTTCCATTTGTATCTTTTAATGAATATCCTATTAATAAACTTTAATATTGAACTTTGTAGGATATATCTTTCTCATAGTAGAAATATTACTCGAGAAGGGAGTTATACATCTATTGACTGGACTTTAACCTGTAAAATAATATGCCGGGTAGTGACGGCTATGCGCATGAAGTATATTGGGCTCTGAAGAAAAATTCAAGGTCAAAGTGTCAGACCACCCATCTTCTAAACTTTTGCTGCATTAGAAAAATTAAAGAAGAAAAAACTAAAAAAGCTAAAACAGATGAAATAACTATATTTTGAAGTGCTTTGAGAAAAAAAACTGCTAAAAATAATAATTTGTGAAGCATTTACATCATGAGCTCAAATCTTTAATTGTATGTAACTAACCAAAAATCTGCCTTAATTATATATTGTGAGGAGACTCTGGCCAAAAGAGCGGTCGAAGTGAGTGAGGAAAAAGAGGTGTGTGATGGACAGCACTTGAGCATTTCTGTGTACAACTAGTGGATAAATTCTTCCCTCTTTTGTCTCTCAAAATGGCAATTTTAGTAAATGAGCAATCACTCCTTCTGCGGAGCATTTACTAAAATTGCCCTCTTGAGAGACAAAGGAGGAGAAATTTATCCACTTGTTCCTGGTAGCTCCCATTTGTCAAGGTTTGAACTGCGGATCCCTGTCTCCATTGTACATCCTTGTGGATGTCAGCACAGGATTGCCATCCGATGGTAACAGCGGTCACAGGCAGAGAGACAGACGCGGAGGAGGTGGCCGATGAGAAATGCACCCGAACCTGATACCAGACTGGCTGACATCCTGACCTTGGATTTTCCAGGTCTAGAATGGTATAAACAAAAAGAAACTTTGTTGTTTAAGTCACCTAGTCTTTACTAGTTTTGGTTTGGCAGCCCAAACTGACTAGGACAGTAAAGGCTTTTATAGAGCTTTAAATATTAAAAAAGTCATTGTTTTGATTTTTACAATTGAAAAAATAATTTGGTTGTGTATAGAAAATTAGCTTCTACCTTTGTTCATTCAAAATTCAGTTATCATGCTTAATTATGCTCCCTGATATGGTAGAAAATAAATACGAAGGAGGACTTTCTTTTTCTTGACTATTTACATTCTTCTTTCTCTATCGGACACCTATGAGATTGTCATTTCATCTTTCAAATTTCATTTTTTTCCTAAAACAACTTGCTACTAGAGAACTAAAGTTCTTCGAATATGTAAAAGTGATTTAAGGAGATTCAGAAGACAGGTCTTAAGAAATCCCCTTGCTTTCTGCCAAGCCTGTCATAAAGCTCATCCTGGGGAAGATCAGGCTACCATAGGAGATGCTAACTACTCCCTGACCATCTCGCCGTGAGGCAACTAACCACGGGAAGACCATGCAGTGAGGATGCAGCACAGAACCCTCGCCTATCCCACCCCAACCCGCTGTCTCAATCTGATCCAGCCCAAAAGGAAGGGGAACGAAGCTAGTTTGCAGGTACCTGCCCTGGCCATGAGAGGGAACCTGACCACATCCAGACTGGAGGTCTCGGGAATGCGGTCCTAGCGAAGCATTCAAGACTACCTGTATTCACCTTGCCTTTGCTGAGGACCACAACATCACAGGCAAAGGTGAGCAGATCCCATGCAAATTCTAAACTCATAAAACTCTGATCATAAAATGGCTTTGGTTTTATGAAGTCAAGTTGTAAAGTGAGTTTTAGTAACAATAAGAAATAAACGCAATTACCTGTAGGAAATGAGTTTTTTTTTCTGATTTTTCTTTTCATTTTGATAGTGTGACTCTTTAAATCTTAGATAGTTTAGAGTTACTTTCCATATCTGTTTCTATATCAAGTATAAATTTTCAGTGTATTAAAAACAATTATCTCTGGCACAGTTGCTCTTCTTGTCTTTTAGTTTAGAAATTTGCTTTCTTGCCGTATCCAGGTGACTGCTTACTGCCTGTATTGAAGTGCTTAGTTCAGTCACTGGATTTTACATTTCCAATAACTCTTTGTTACTTAAGTTGTTCTCCTTCTGTGAAGGCATTTTTCTCATATACTAATACTCCTCTATTTTCACATAAAATATTGTTGAGATTATTTATATAGTATTCTTAAAGAACTCTGTTTCATCAAATGTTTGAATATTTTTATTGGTTCTTATGAAAGAAAATTGCCATAGGGTCTTTATTAAGTAAAATCATTGAGTAAAAAAAAAAATCTTTAAAATTCTACTGAGCTGTTTCTCTATTTTTTCAATAAAACTGAACTACATAGAAACATCTTTCCTTATAATGTTAAATAGTGAACTGCTTGACCCTGACCTTAACTGTTCAAGAATGCATGAATAATAGAAGCATCCTAAGAAACAAATGAAGGACTCACGTTATCTCTCTGAATACTCACAGGGAGAGGTATTATTCTGCATCGTGAAATTTATTTAAATAATTGCAGAAAGTTTTAAATTGGGAAGCTTCCAAAGAATATCCATTTTATTTTTTTATGTAAAATGTACTGCGATGGTTAAGCTTAATTGCCAAACTGATTGGCCTGGGTGCTAGCAGGGGGATTAGTATAGCACACTTTTGGATTTGTCTGGGCAGGTCACAGAGATGTGACCTAGGTACTGTAAATATCCTTTGTCCTTTCCTTTCCGGATCTGTTCCCATGCTCTTCTTCTTGGTTGTCAAGAACTCAGCATGAATGCTGTGACCTTCTACCGTTATATTCCCACCTTACACCAAGCTGACCATGTACTGAGTCCCCAACAAACATAAGCCAATTAAACCTCTCCTCCTTTAAATTGTATATGACAATTATTTGGTCCCAGTGATATAAACTTGACCAGCACATGTATCCAAACATGAATATTCAAATTACTTGCTCTGTTCTCTGTGAAATGTATGTCTTCATGATAATACACTTTGAAGGAAGTGTTATGGTTTTAAAAAACCTCTCAAGGCTTTATAAATTCTTTCTATGACTTTTGAAAACATTTTGGATTTATTTGTCTGTGTATTTATCTATTGACAATATAGAAATTGATAACTCAAAGGGCTAAGTTGTTTGAAGGCTTATATAGTCTTCTCTGTAAAGTCAACAGGAGAGTAACAGCTTCCATTACTCCCTTAGTCCTTGTGGAAAGATAAAAGCCCAAGAGTCTTTAAAATTACAACAATGAAACCTTGTGCTTCCTTTCCATTGCCCCTTTTAGTCTATTGACACATTTTGTAGTTTTCATTGTCATCTGCATTCTAGAGGATAATTTCACTTTTAGAATGGGCTGTCATTGTGTTGCCAGGGTGGACCTGCAACTCACATCCTTCTGCCTCAACCTCCCAAGTAGCTGGATTATAGCCCTGCAGCATGGCATAGGAAAACTCTTTGCCCAGAAATAGCACTTTGTGTTTTTTTTGGAACACAGCCACGTTTGCACTGACCACCTCAAGAGGATTACACTTGTGCTTTCTCCATGGGTCATTTGTGATGGTCCTGACAATGTGTATGAATTTGAAGCAATTTTCTCCTGAATTGTTGACCTCAACCCTAGCAGAAGGTAAAGAGGCAGGCATGAGTGTTTATCCTCAGATCAGGTCCTGTGAAGTGACAGAAGACAAGGAATAATTCTCATTTCCTTGTGCCCTCTCTTCAAGGGTGTCAGATATTTATGAATGAGGAAGGGAACTAGCTGATACTCAAATCTCACACACAGCACCAGAGTTACAGAGGGCTCTGTACGTGTGTCCACGCTAGTACTGTTGACATTGTCCAATGGTACTGGTGGGTTATTGGGGCAGAATAAATGGTAGAAAGAAACAAATATGTCAGCTTTGTACTAAAACATTAATTTCAGTATTTTTAATGATTCAGTATGTTCTTAAAATTAATGCTCCAGAAGTTTGAATAATGAGAACTAGAATGGTTTTTAAACCTCTCCTAATATAATTTCAGCCAGGAATATAGCTCAGCAGCACAGCACCTGCCTGGTAAGCACAAGGTTGTGAGTTCGATTCCCAATGTATATAAAAATTTCAGTTGAATGTTTGAACAGCCCTCTGTGTAATGGCTTACACTTGTAATCCCAGCTACTCAAAGGCTGAGGCAAGAGGGGTGTTAAGTTTGAGGTCAGTCTGGGAAATTTTGTGAGAATTTGTGTCAAAATGTTTTTAAAAAGACTGAGCTTGGTGACTCATGCCTGTAATTTTAGTACTCAGGGAGGCTGAAGCAGGAGAATCAGTAGTGAGCACTGCCCAGGAAATTTAGCAAGTTTATGAGAGCCTGTCTCCAAATAAAATAACATAATTTAAAAGAGCTGGCAATATAGTTCAGTGTGAAGGCCATGGGTTCAATACCAAGATCTACAAAATAAATGAAAAAGTAGGCTGGTGATACAGTTCAGTACTTCCTGGGATCAGTTGTTAGTAGCAGAAATGTGCTGTGAATACACACACACACACACACACACACGCACACGCACACGCACACGCACACGCACACACGTGCACACATACACACAGAGACGTTGTACCAATTTCTACATATATTTTGCAGGAATTTAGAAAATACATTTTGCTGGCTGTGGGAAAACAAACTCCCATTCAGATGTTCGAATTCCTTGACTACAACTTGGTCTGCACATTACTGTGCTTGTTGCCAGCACACTGCATAGATCAAAACGATTGAGGACACTGAGACTAAAATTGAACAATAATTTATCTTTGGGTGAACTAAGGCTAGAGTTTATGCTCTTTAGAAAAATTATGACCATGTAAATTATCAGGTCCTAAAGAAAATCTTAATGAAAATATTAAAAATTATAAATATAAATATTAAAAATACAATACAACATATGAGAAAATAGGACATAAAATTAAACAATTTAGAGAATATTTAATAAAAACCAATAAAATATATAATGGTAAAATGTAAATATACTATATTAGGCATTTCTTTATAAATTATAAGAAAATATTGTTACATAAAAACATGCAAAATAACTAGTACATTATGGTATTTCTTCAATTTTCATTTGTCATGTGAATCAAAATTGCTTCAAAGTCAATAAAGTATTATATTTTATCTGTCAAATTAACAACACTCAAAGCCAGTGACAATTTGTAAATTGGATTTTATTGTAAAATTAACATATACTGTGGTTGTATATTAATGGATGGGTGGGTGCATGACAATACACAGAGCTACAATCTTTTGAATGTTGATAATCTGTTTCAAAGAAAAGCAGGGAATGTACTTCTACACTGCAGATATTTTCTTTTTGAAATCTAATTTTAAATATTTTTCAAAAAAAATTAAATATATATATCAAATACGCATAAATTTATATACATAAATATATTCATGGGCATTTTGCAAAGAACTGTACTACTCTTTTATTTTTTTTTTATTTTAGAAACATAAAAGTACAAAAACGTATTGACAAACAGACACCAATTATCATAGAAAATAGTACAATCACAACTAATCTATAGACAAGGTGATATGGTCTCAACAGTAGTTGTTGCTTTATCCATTGATATCTTCGAATTGTAGATGTAT
>PVLD010017381.1:0-42064 GCA_004027595.1 Dinomys branickii | reverse complement strand
GACGAGGGAAAGGAGAAAAGAAAGAGACAGAAATGTATGTATGTATATATGAATATACATATATGCAGGAGGGCTAACATGGTTCTACTATTGTATTATATCACTTAATGCTAAGGAATAATTGATGACGGGTTATTTGATCAATATTGTATGTCTGTATGTATTATCTTGAACACACACTTCGAAGATATCAATATGCAAAGCAGCAACTATTGGTGGTTTTTGTTGTTGTTGTTGTTGTTTGCCTGTTTTGTTTTCTGTCTTTGGATGTTTGGTTTTTGTGTTTTTCTGTTGTTGAGAGGATTAATGGTCTGACCAATTTTGCATGTCTGTATATGGGTTCATATATTTACACTTCGAAGATATCAATGGATAAAGAAATAACCACTGTTGAGACCATGTCACTTTGTTTATAGATCAGTTGTGATTGTACTATTTTTTATGCTAATTGGTGTCTGTTTGTTAATATGTTTTTGTACTTTTATTTTTTTTTTAAATAAAAAAATAAAATAAAAGGTGAGTTGCTTCAGGTTCTGTGAAAGAGGAAGCAAATAAGAAAATTTCCATCTCTGAACTACAAAATGAAGAAAGAAAAAAATTAAATACTGCTTTTGTAAAGCCTATGTTGTCCACATAAGTAAGCAAAAAAGCTCAGATGCTAAGAGAGGTGTCTTGAGTGAGCTAAAACCACATAAAATTTAGACCATAATCCCAGTGCAGTCTGGTTCAAGATAAAGCCTTGAGCCACATACATCTGTGTTCAAATTCCAGTCCTACCATTTACCAACATCATCAGTCTGGGAAGACTGAATCTTCTTGATCTTTAATTTCTTGATCTAATAGTATCAAAAGAGTATGCTACTTGTAAAAGATGGTTATTAAAAGAATTAAATGTAAGTGAGATTTGGTGCAAGCCCATAATTCCCAGAATTCTCAGAGTCTGAGGCAGGAGTATCACAAGTTCAAGTCTGGGTTGGGTAAGTTAGCTTCTCAATGAGAACCTGTCTCAAAAGAAAACATTTTAAAGATTGAGGATATAGCTCAGTGCAAAGGCCCTAAGTTCAATCCTCAGTGCCATGAAAAATAAGTACATGTAATAATTTCTTTTTCTTTTTCTTTTTTGTATTACTAATCATTTTTTATTTATTTGGTTTTTTTGGTTTGTTTCTTGCAATAGGGTCTTGCTATGTAGTTCAGGTTGGCCTTGAACTCACAGCAATCCTGCTGCCTCACCTTCCATAGTGTAGAATTACAGGTGTGAGCCACCATGCCTGGCTATTTTTATTTAAACACAGTCATCTTTTAAGAGAAAAGACAACAAAAACCTATACTGTAAATATTCTACATAAATGTAGACATGCATGTCTACTTCATAATTAAACAAAACAAACTTTTAGACACAAGATTTTAAAAATCATTAAATGAGACAATGAACCCAAGACAGAAATAACAGGAGCAAATCAACTGGTCTTACCTTCCAAAGTACTGGTTAAGGCCGGAATTTTACAAATCCTACGTAACACATATCCACATAACAGACAAAAAAATTATGTGTTCTCTCTCTTCTTTCCTTTTCCCCTCCCCTCCCCTCCTCTCTCTCCTTAGTACCAGTATCTGAAATATGGAAATAAGGATTTTAGAATTTTCAGTTTTTGTACCACTGAAGCACACCACACATGGGGGTGGGAGGGGTCTGTTACAGAAATAATGAGGGGCACTATTACAAATCTCTAGTTTATTTATATTATACCTACCCAAAACATGTTTTTACTAGGGCTTCCATAGATCTTCAGAGGTATCAGATTTAGTCTTTCTACCTCACCTAAATGACTCTAAATGACCCACAGTACAGCACACATCATATAAAATAAAGCAATTTAACAGTCCAGTTAGAAATTTAGTACGTATAGTAGATGTTCAGCTTTGTCCATATGCCTGGAATATTTTATCTTTGTCTATTCCTTGTATTCTTCACTGGTTAGTTTTCTCTACCTCCTCCTCCACAGGCTATGCGCACCTGAATATCTAAACGACAGTCCCTGGTATTCAGTATTATGTGATGAGGTCCCTGGTATTAAGCACTTCCTACCAACCAGAGTTCAAGTAAAGAAAGATCAGTTTGTGCTCCCAGGGCACTCCTCCACATGGGTCAAAGCAGAGCAAGAGTCCTGATGATGGTAACTATAAAACTTTAGACCTGGGGTTTGGACTTGGGTGAGGGCAGTAGGAAAGACAGTGAAGGCTCAGTCAGACACAGGAAGAAAAAGTCCAGTGTGGCTGGTACAAGGGTCCCTGGGAAGGTATCTGTGAAGTTATCTGTTTCCTTTTAGAAATCAAGTCATTCTTTTATTTCCAAAAAGAAAAAATTCCTTACTCTCCTGAGAAGACAAACACACACTAGTTTTTGTGTAGAACAAAAACCAGAGCTGTGCTAGAGAATCATCTAGGGAGGATAGATGACATGCGAGAGTGTCTAAAGCTCGGAAAGCTTGATTCACCAAGCCGAGGGCCACATGCAAGTATTTCCTACAGAAACCAGCTTTTTTTTGGTCTTTTTTTTGGGACAGGGTCTCACTATGCAGTTCAGGCTGGCCTTGAGCTCACTTTGTAGCCCAGGCTGGTCTCGACCTTGCAATGATCCTCCTGCCTCAGCCTCTCGAGTGCTGGGATTACAGGTGTGTGCCACCACACCCAGCAAACTAGTATTTTATTTTATTTTTTTATTTTTATTTTTTTGCGGTACTGGGGATTGAACTCAGGACCCTGCGCTTGCTAGGCAGGCGCTTATTCCACTGAGCTATATCCCCAGCCCCAAACTAGTATTTTAATAGGCTCTAAACCACCACAGGGAGAAGGCCCTGTGTCTTGAAAGACATTCAGAATTACAATAGCCATACTTTTTATTAATGAAATGAGTCAGTTCGCAATTATTGATATTAGTACTTATCAAAGGTAGTCTAATTTACCATTTTGATTATTTTTATTTTTCTAATAAAACAATTCAGTAGATCTTAAAATGATCTTTGAACAATTTAAAGCAGATTTAAATCATAAATATTTTCTTTAAAAATACAGAAAGCTTAAAGTCACAGAAAATTTGGTCTTTGTACACTACTGAATAAATATGACTTCTGACCTACTGAATACATAAGAGTACTTTCAAATTTTAATACAGCAGCCAAGTTGTACTTTTTTGAGATTTAGCTATTCCAAGCATTAAACCTTTCAAGTACAGTGTATAAAAAAAGAAGCTGGCTTTCCTCATTGTAAATACTCACATGCCTATCCTGAAGTCAATTCCAGAACAAACTTCTGCTGTGCTAAGCAGTATTTGAATCACAGAAAAACATTAGCTAAGGGTATTTAAGGAGGAAGGAAGGTCAAGAAACAGGATTCATTCCTCAGCAGTAATGACAGAGATTCCTACCTAAAAGAGTTACTACTAAATATACATTTTTCCAATTAGCTACATTGTGGCTGCAACAGATTGCAGGTCAAATAACTTTTTAAGGAATAGACTTAAAATTATAAAACAAAAATTGTTTCAACTTCCTTATTCCAAAGTTTAAGGCGTCTACAATTATAAATTAATTTTCTTTAAAGAGCCAAAGAAGTTTATTCTGATGTTGAAAGTTGCCTGTTAGTTAGATTCTGATCTTTTACAAAAAAACTCCCTAGTCTATAGGAAACTTATGAAGATGGCAGGTAGCTCTTTCAATGAGCAAGCAGGAAACACTTGAGAGCTTCTTTAAGAGAACCTATGGACTGCTTACAGCCCTGCTGGTGAGATCTCTTACTGTCGAATGTGACAGTACTGCAGTCTCTACATAGAAAGTACAAGCAAATCCAAGTTGAAAAGGTATTTATGGTCTAATACAGATAATTCTTGCTTCTCATTTCATAGAAGCAGGAAAAGGAAAAGTTAAGTTTTAGCCCTAAGTAGAGAAAGAGCTTTGTTATCACTATTACCCTGTTAAACTCATCAGTACTAAGATTTCAAAAACTGGTATCTACAACAATATTTAAATGGGGCTTTGTGTGTACGTTTACATTGATCACAAAACACAGCACACGTCTGACACAAAACTGCCATTTAAAAAGCATGTTAGTATTTCCATTGCTACAAATAGGTTTGATCAGAAACATGCTTATTTTTAAAATCTAGTTATCAAATATTACTTTAATATTTAAAATATATGCAATGAAGTTAGCACTATATGTGGCAAATAGTAGCCCACAGTTAACTTAATATTTTTCTTCCTTTTCAAAGAACCAGAGACCATGTGGATCTTGTTAATTATTGTGTCTGCTGTGACTAATATAGTGAAGGTGTTCAGCAGAACACCTTTACTTCTGAGTGTTATCAATTAGCCTGGAATAAAAACATTTGCAATAGTCACTGTATCCCCAATGTCTAAAATAGAATCTAAGAGGATATAAATACTTAGTAAGTTATTTTGTCAGTTTACTTAATACAAAATACAGACCCCAATTCTATTAATATATCACTACCACCTTTAGCAACTATGTCCCTTCAATGATCCATCCCTTCTTTTGACTCATAACTAGTTAGAAGAGTTGTTTAACACAAAATGAAAATGTTTACCTTTTTAGTGAGAAAAAAAGTTGAAATTTAAAGTAGTAAGAATAGTCCATATTCATCCATGCTGTTGCTCATTCATGTGCATTTATTTACTTATAATGACAGTTTTGATAAGGTGTAAGAATAAGCACTTCCATATACTGCTTTTAGAAGTAGAAATTGATAGAATCTTTCTGAATTGCAACTAGTCAGTCTATATGCAAAGTATTCACAATCTTCCTTTTTGTCCATGGAGTACATTATTTAAAGGTACTTTAAGGAAGTTATCGAAGAGATGTACAAAGATTTGTATAAAAGAATAATCACTACAGATTTACAAAGCCAGAAAAAGGGGATAAGAAAATTTATGGCCTATTACTATGATCAAATACTATGCAATCATTAAAATAATATTTTCAAGCAACATTTATATTAAAGGCAGGAATAACTCAATGTATTTTCTGAAAAAAAGAAAAAGTACCATGGGAATAAGCTGGTACTGACTCTGAAACATGTGCATGATATATATGTACAGAAAAGATTTAGAAAGGACAAGCCAAGGCTATAGAAAGAGTGGCTTATTGCTGCATGCTGGGGTTATTTTAATTTTATCTTTGGTTTTTCTGTACTTTGAAAATTTTCTTTTGGTACTCTGGAAATCAAACAGAAAATACATTTTTAAAATTGGAGAAATATAAAAGATATTGGCTTTTATTTTTATTGCTATATAATGCTATGCTATGCCATTCACTTTACTTTTACTATTACTATTATAATGAATAAGAACAGCCAGAAATGGAAGAAACTAGTTAAGTGTAGTTTTAGTAAACCTATGTAAAGAGAATTTTGAGAAAAAGGGAGTGGTTAGGTATCAAATACTGCTGGGAGGCAAAGAATAATAAAGATAAAAGGCAACAAGCAAGTGAACTACTTACACTGGTGAGAACAGTTTTATTGACATAGTGGGAGGAGAAGCTGATTTTAATTGTCTGTGTACTCAGTAGGAAGAGAGATCACAGTCAACTTCCAAAAGTCTAGCTAAGAAGAAAGACACTCTGCAATGATGGTATTTCAAGTAATATATATGTATAATGCAGCCACGGCTCCCCAGACACTGAGCTCAGATAGCTTTACAGCGATGTGTAACCAAAAGTTAAACAGATCACTGCTAGCTTATAAAATATTATTACAGAACACAGAAAGACAGACTTTAAATCTGTTTTGGAAATTTGCATATCTTTGGAAAAACTCAAATTAGAAAGGAGAAATTAAAGACCAGTTTTACTTATGAAGATAGATATAAAAATTCTAATTAAGAGGTAAACAAATCTGGCAGTACACATTTTAAAAGTGTATGATGATCATGTAGGATTCATCCCAAGAATGAAAAGAAGCTTAACATTACAAAATGCACTGATGTAGTTTACTACATGAAAAAGAAAAAAAAAAAACATGCTCACCCTAAAAACATAGAAACAAAAGAAAACCAACCCCTAAACCCAACAACAGTAAAATCCAACCATAATTCATGATTATCTGGAAATTATGTGTAAGAGGTAACATCCTAATCATAATAAGGGGTAATCCCCTAATGCAAATATCATATGTATTTTTAAAAAATTTTCTAGTTGTTTGCCCATTAAATCAGGAATTCTTATATTGGAAAACCTGAATAAGTGAGAATTGAGCTGTGAAGAGTAATAATAAATTATTAGCTGATCACTAAAAACAGAAAAACTGAAGAGAATCTACAGACTAGACAAATTAATGAAGGCTGGATTCTAAAATGACCCTTCTGAGGTGGAGCTTCTGATGTGGTAGAATGAGCAGGCTGCCAGTCTCCTCCCTCTAAAAAAGCTTACAAAACCGGATGATTGTCAAAATCAGCTGTTTCTGGCTCTAGAAATCAACCAACAGCAACCAGGAAACTTGAAAACTGCTAAACTTTGAGTAAGAAGAGTGGAAATCTGTGGTACTCTTGCCTGGGGCTGTCCCCAATCTCTGCTGGGTTTGGAAATTCCCATCAGAATAAAGCTGCCAGTAAAAACCAGCCAGTTTACTGCCACAGGAAGAAATACGTGTCCATTAATCTTGGTGGAAGGTGTACCAGAAGTCAGCCGCTCTGCTGAACTAGGACTGTGTCCCAGTTGGGGAGAGCAGCTGACCGGCAGCTGAGCCAGATTTAGCATAAAGATCTTCGAAATGAAAAAGCTGTATGTTCTCCACATATCCCTAGCTGACCATAATTATCAGTGTTTGTATTCAATATCAAAAAAGTTAAAATGTAAGGAAAAATATTCAGTATAACAACATAAACAACATTTAAAAACATATTCCTATCATAGTGGAGAAAATTTTAAATGTTAACTGAAGGATTTAATAAAAAACTAAATGTGTTGAGAAAAATAATGATGCTTGCTAGGCATGGTGGCACATGCCTGTAATCCTAGTACTCGGAAGACGGAGGCAGGAGGATCGCTGTGAGTCTGAGGCCAACCTGGGCTACATAGTAAGTTCAAGGCCAGCGTGCACTAACAGTGAGACTTTATCTCAAAAAAAAAAAGAAGCTCAGACACGAGAACACTCAACATAAAAAGTCACCCAAATCACAAATTGTAATCTCAACCAAAATAAACATAGAATAAACAAGGTGACTCTTGAGCGAAGTACTGTTGTGAACTAATACAATTTTCTAAAATGATGTGATATTGGCACAG
Organism: Dinomys branickii; assembly: GCA_004027595.1. Lineage (NCBI taxonomy): Eukaryota > Metazoa > Chordata > Mammalia > Rodentia > Dinomyidae > Dinomys > Dinomys branickii. The sequence goes on along the minus strand of PVLD010017381.1, from coordinate 34,765 downwards.
AGATAAAGAAAAACCAGTAAAATAGAATACAAACCCCCAGAAGGGCTGGGATATACCTCAGTGGGAGTGTCTGCCTACCATATATGAGATCCTGAGTTCAATATCCAGAACAAGAAAAGGAATGGGAGGGGGAACTGAAAATATGATCAGAAAGGAATAACTGCGTCTTCACAGCAGTGGCTGTCTCTGGGGCAGGAAGTATGAAGAAGGAAGGGGAATAGGCGAGGGACACAGTGGGATTTAAATTGCTTAATTTTATTAAACTTCATTTAGTTCTAAATGTTGTTATTGGCCAATTCTAAGTGACAGATATAAGAACATTTATTATTACTCTTTGTATTCTTCTACATGAAAGAAGGTTTGAAATGTTTTCCATATATTTTTAAGGTTAAGGTTGTCTCTCATTTATTCCTGAACAGAAGTTTAAGATGGCCTCACAGAAAGGCTTGAGACAAAAACGAGAGACTGAGTTAGGACAAAGGCAGCGGGGAACAGTGTGTTTTATGGGATGAGAGAGAGAACACAGATGGTCAGAAAGGCTCAAATCCTGGGTATAGACCTGCTGTTCTTAAAAAAAATTAATGTAGTTTCTGTTTAACTTAGGGGCCTGTAAAAATTCTCTCTGCTTCCAGGTTTTCTCTGATTTCACTAATCATTAAGGTTTCTACTCTTGATTATGGAAGGGTAGCAGGATAAAATTCACATTGCTTTAGTTAGTTATTAATAGCTTTAATGAAAAGGAAGGAATGATAAAATGACAAATGAGATGAATAGGTAAGGAAGTGAAAGCGTTAGAAATGCAAATGAAAATTCTTTGAGTTAGTAGATCTGAACTTTTGCACATACACATATTTTAAGTATTTTCCATATTCAAGGAATAAACTGTATTTTAGTTTTTAAAATTTTTAATTGTTTTTGAGACATGGTCTTGTTATGTAATTCAGGCTGGTCTTGCACTCACTATGGATCCTATATGGCCTAGAAATTACAGCAACCCTCCTGTCTCAGCTTTCCAAATTCTAGGATTACAGGTGTGTACCCCACACCTAGTTAATAAAGAATCCACAAAAAAATGTACACACACTTCAGGAAAATAAAAAGTGTCATTTTTTTTCAACAGATAGTGTTACCTTTGTATAGAGGACCCTACAGGGTGTCCTGTATCATAGAAAACCCACTACACTGCCAGCCAGCCCTTGGAGAAGAAACTGAAAATGTACTGCAGCAATCTCAATGACCAAGGCTGCCCAAGCAGCAGTTCACCGCACTAGTAAATGTCTGGAAGGTAGTGGCCACCACTCTGAGCATCTCTTGTAATTGTAGGGGCCAAAGGTAACTTCTATTAATCTCATTATATCTTAATAAATTTAATATTAAAAATATTTACATAAGTTTTTCTCTTCCTAAAGTATGTATGTATTTTTTTCCTTTGGCAGACTATATTTTAAAAGAACATAAAATCTCTGACTACAATAAAACAGTGTATCTTTAATGGGATATACTGCATTCTTTAGCCCCTGAAAAGCCAAGGAAATCTTAAACTTCACTTAGTGGTTTTGATGTCAGTAGTAATGCTGGTATTGTAAATTCGAGATTTTAGAAAAGATTTCTACAGAATGGCACAAATGAACAGATATATTGATATTTTCACTATAAGAGAAAGCAGATATAAATACAAAATAAAAGATCATAAAGAAAAATTCTATCACTTAGAAACTGAATGGAAAAAATACCATGATTAGCACAATTACTTATTTTTTTAATTGTCTTTCACTACTGGCTATAATTTCCCAAAGGAAAACGTTTGTTCACTGATCTTGGTATTCAGAATGGTGCCTCACATTTAATGTCTATTCAACAAATTTTTGCTCAATGAATAAGATACCTAAATGTTATATTTCAGTATTCTCTTAGGTCATTGGCTGCAAGAAGTTCCAGGTAGCACATTTATAACTGAGATATCTGTTTTAAGGTACATACAAATATTGTAAAATATTATATATTTAGCATGTGAAGATAAACAAAGCAATTAATATTCATCTGGGATTTAATCACTATTCATCATTTCTGCCAACTTTAACTTCTATTACATGACAAGGAGTTAAAACTAAACTATTACAGGATCAAAAATTATAGTGCTCAAAATATCAATACCCAACAATATCCTCTAATGCAAATCAGTGAAAATAAGTATAATAAAAATATCTAGCATACTTTACATCAAAATATGATTAAAAATATGATGGTATGAACAGAGTAACTGCTAACACAGCCCATGTATTGTATGCTATCTACAGTATCTCTAGTTTTCACAAAGCCCTGTAAGACAGAATATTTTCATTTTATAGAGCAGTAAACTAAATCTCAAGATAGTAAGCCTCATATCCAGGGGAATTTCTCAGGCTCAACGAAGCATTCACATGCCCAACTCTATTAAAGAAAATACTGCTAGTACCGTTTTACTCAGATAGATGACAAAAAAATAATAATCTGGAAGTAAGGTAGTAGTAGGTGTTCTTCATGAACAGTCTCTCCAGCAGTCTATGCAATAGATCACACAGTCACACAGGTGCCCAGAGGTACTTTCCTTGTATCTGAACTCCCCTCTCCTTGCCCCAGGTAAGATTCAGATCCTTAGAAATGAGACTTACATCCTTACATCAGTTGGAGTCATTCTGATTTAACAGCCTTAGGGCCAATATCTTTTATAACAATACAATTGCTATCAATATGGATTACAGGTCCCTGTAAAGGTCATATGCTTAGCTGTTATCACACTCAGGTAAATTCAGTGATAAGGTCTCTTACAAATATTTGTAGTTCTTCCATTAGCAATCATTTATTCAACAGGTGGCATTTTTACCAAGCAATATTGCCTAGTAACATATTTGATTTAAAATATATAGTATATCAGGTTTCTGGGGTATGCAACACCAAGAGGGGTAAAAGAACCCCCAAAAGGGCAAAAAATGGGTTGGGGGCACAAAAGAAGGACATGTGACCCTTTAAAGAGCCATGGCACATAAATAGATTTATTAGTGTATCTGTGGTATTACCATTTCATATATGATACAGGTAATTAGGAAAGAAAGTCTTAAACTCTTTAGGGGGACCAATAAAATTCTAGGATAATATAACGAAAAAGTTAAATGGCCAAATCATGCAGAAGGGAATTTTTTTTAAGCCTCTACTCATCTTAGTGACTTGGTCAACATTACACAGCTATTTCAGGCAGTAAAAACTTAAATTCAGACTTATATGATTCTAAAGCCTAAGCATTCAATTTAGTGCTTAACACCTACTAGAAGCTATTGAGTCTATGATTAAATTTATTTAAACTTCCCTTAGATATTTTTCCATTCTGTGAGTTGTCTTTTCACTTTCTTTGATGCACAAAATTTTTAATTCTGCAATTTGTCGAATTTTTTTCTTTTCTGATCATGCTTTTGCTGATATATAAGAAGTGTTCAGGTTGGGGATATAGTTCAGCAGCACAGCACCTACCTGGCAAGTGCAAGATCCTGAGTTCAATTCCAATATATATTCAGTATCTTGCAGGGGGATGTCACGGTAACACAAAACAAATAAACAAAACCCTAATGTAGGTGCTATCTGCCAAGTGGCAGAATGGTGAGCAGTGAAGAAACAGGTTCTGTAGATTGCTTGTTATATCATCATAAAACATATGTAATACTATTGGATAGATTAGGGCTATACACTGTGGGATTCTAGGGCTGGGCTTTTCAACCTTAGCATGTTTACTAAGCTGCAAAGAACTTATTACAAGGCACTTTGCTCAATCAATGTTTGCTATTGTTACTACTAATTATATACATTTTAAAAATTTGGGACCATCAAATCTGTTATCATTTTCCCATACAAAAGCTGTCTCTGCTAAAATACTTAAAATCTCATCCTCACACTAAGACCATGTAAATATTCACCTGTGTCTTTCCTTCTATTTTCTTTAAAAACCTATCATTTCTAACCTGGTATAATGTAAAGACCAAATTTTTTCTTTCTCTAAAAATCCTTATCTTCACTTCTTTCATAATCTGCTATCTTCTCACTGATTTGAAATCTACCTTTTAATAATTTATTTTATTTTTATTTTTTGTGCTACTGGGGATTGAATCCTGGGCTTTCACAATGAGTTACATCCCCAGCCCTTTAAAAAACAATTTTTTTTTTTTATTTTGAGACAAGATCTTGCTGAACTGTCTAGGCTGGGTTTGAATTTGCAATTCTTCTGCCTCAACTTCCAAGAGTGCTGAGATTGCTGAGATTACAGGCATATGTTATCATGCCCAGCGTAAGTTCATAATATCTAACTACAATTAATCATGCAAATAAAATCAAAGTTCAATATAGTTAATAAAGTTTCTACTCCCATAAGTTGAGAGAAAATCCTAGCCGATAAAAATATTATAATAATCAGATGCTTTTTCACTTAAAAGGTAACTTTCAGGTTCCACATGTCTCTGGCATTCTTTTTTTTTTTTTTTGGCGGTACTGGGGATCGAACTCAGGACCCTGTGCTTGCTAGGCAGGCGCTTATTCCACTGAGCTATATCCCCAGCCCCTGGCATTCTTAATAGGTACATTTCAGGGCATTTTTATTCTAAGCAAACCAAAAAAAATCCCCAAAGGTTCCTGGTGTGTCTATAGCTGTACCAAAAGAAGACGAAGGGTGAGGGAAGAGTACCCGTGAACTGACTGCTGGAAACTCCCTTTGTACTGTAACTTGAGTTGGTCCTGCTTGGTCACTCAAATGAAGCAACTCTCTTCTCTATTTCAATGCCAGAAAGATATATAAGCTCTAAACAAGAAAATGCTAATCTAATATTAGCTTCTGATATTTTTAAGAGCAAAAACAATTCACTTTTTTGCTGAGCTATTTGCACTTACCCTCTTTATTCTGGTAAGAAAATTTGGTTAATACCTGTAGGAGCTTATTAACAGATAAAAAAGCCTTCATCGCTTCTTGGCTTTTTGGCTAAGATCAAGTGTGGTATCTGTTCTTATCAGATGAAGCCTTAAGTTATACTGATTAAGAAGATAATGGAGGATGGGAGGATAAATAGAAATGAATACTTAGAGTACCCCCACTACGTGTGAGGAACACATGTTCACAACTCATGGAAAGGTATCATGAACCCTATTTCCACAGATGAAGAGGCAGGGTCCAACCTTATTAGGAAACTTATATAGACACACTGGAAACCTGCTGCTAGAGGAAGGTCTTCCTGACACAACCACCTGCTTTTTCTCATGGACCTGCATTCACCCTCTCTAAAGTCAGAGACTGTCCTGAAGCAAATAAAACTACTCCTCCAATGGCTTTAACATACACAAATTTTCAAAATTCATTACTGAAAAGTAACTTATAAAGTTACTATATTCCAATAGAAAATGAAATAAATATGACATTAGATTTTAAATGTGCCAGAAAATACAAGGCACCTGACAGTGCTGGGTCAGGAAGAAAGGATAGTGGCTGGGTATGGTGGTGCATGCCTGCAGTCTCAGTACTAGGGAAGCGAGGCAGAAGGATTGGTGCAAGTTTGAGCCCAGCCTGGGCTACACGGTGAGTTTAAGGCCAGCCTGAGCTACATCGTGAGACCTTGTCTCAGATTAAAAAAAAAAAAAGATTAGTGAGGGAGGAAATTCTCTGAGACTGCTCTGGAGAAGTCCTGACAAACACCAGAAACTAGGGCAGTAAGATGAATTCCAGCTCTTAGGGCTCCAGACACTGCTAATGAATGCAATTCTCACCAATTCCATTAACAGTTTCTATTTCAAAAGACTTCCAAACTCTAATTCAATTCTGAAACATCTATGTTTTGAAAGTAACCCTTGTTTTAAAGTCAACTGGGAATTTGACAGACTTGCTGTAAGAGAAGTAAAACATTTTTCTAATTTACAGCGATAAAAAAGAGAATTTTAACCTACTACCCAAATAAATTTCATCCAAATGAATTTATTAAACATAAATCCAGTCATTTAATGAATATGAAGATCCCACTATTTTTTATTTTTAATATTTTAACTGACACAAAAATTGTGCACAGTAATGGAGTACTATATATTTATGTCAGGTTAAACATATCACACTCCTTAAACAGTCAACACTTCTTTATGGTAAACACTTTTATGATCCTTTAGTTTTAGTCTGAAATATATATTCTTGCTATCTACAGTTACCCTATTGTGCAGCACACTTAAACTTCTTACTCTGTATTATAACTTTGTACCCCTTGATCAATCTTTCTCCATCCCAGCCCCCGAACACTGAAACCACCATTATACTCTCAAATTCTAGGGAATCAACTTTTAAAAATTCCACAAGTGAGATCATGTGACAATTGTCTTTCTGTGCCTGTCAAAACTCTACTCGTTGTCAGACTTTATTCTAGGTTCTAGAGATACTACACAGGGAGAAGCCCCACTCTGAAATACTACATCAGGCTGTAATAAATATAATTAATGTAAACAATGTAAAGGAGTAAAAAGTGAAGAAAAGATGCTATCTTATATTGAATAATCAGAAACGGCCTCGCCAAAAAAATTGCACTTGAGCAAAGACCTGAATGAAGCAAGGCAGAGTTATGTGGATACCTGGTGGAGCAGCTTGCTTGGGAAACAGTGAGGTCCTGAGATGAGAGGTACTTGGTGTGGAACACTGAGAAGGTCAATGTGGTTGAACTAGACTGAGGGAGAGAGTCACAGATAATAAATGACCTTCATAAGAATTCTGAATTTTACATTGAATGAGAAATTACTAGTTGATTTTGAGCGAAGGAATAACAAAATCCAATTTAAATTTTAAATGGATTTAAGTGCTAAAAGGACCACACTGTCTGTGTAGAAAACAGACACTGAAAGTAGGAGTGGAAATACAGAGCCAAGGAGAAGACTCTAAGGTATCTGCAAAGATGATAATGGCGTCTAAAATCAGAGGTAGAAATGGAGTGGAGGAATTTAAAGGAATTACTGAAGGGATAATATAGGATTTGGGGTGGAACAACAGGATTGCAGTAAAACTTCAAGCCTAGGCAATTGCAAGGATACAGGTGCCTCTCCTGAATATAGGAAGATCAAGAGTATTGAGTTTAGGACAAAATCAAAAGCTGGGTCAGTGAACAGGGTGGTGAGGAGAAAAGTAATATATAGAAATTGAACAAATAAATAAATATCTTTAGTTTTGAACCAAAGCCTGCTCACAGAAGTCAGCCCATTTCAGATAGATCATCCTCAGTCCAGAGATCCAGTTTGCTTTTATGGACCCAAATTTTATTCTCTGACCAATACTTCTCATTGCAGCTTTAAAGGTTTTATAAGAATATTAAAAGATATTTCTACAAGTTGGTAAAACAAAAACAAACTCCAGTTATTCTTCCCTTCAAAAATTGATAGTTAATGTAAAGTCTTGCCCAAGGATTCAACTTATAGGAAAAACACACACATACATGTATATACATACCCCACTATCTTTTATAGATTTTTTAAAAATCAATTTAAAATAGTACCCCTAGGGTGTCATTAGGTACTGGTTTTCTGAAACTCCAAAGCCTCATCCTCATTGTCACAGCTAAGTTAACACTTGCACTGTCTGGTACAGAATGAGTGACAGTCTTCCTCCCTTCAAAACCTTATAAGAGAATGGACTGCATCCCAGTGCTTATTACCTTCATCCACTAACTTTTTCTTCCTCAAATCATGTTAGAATGGTTTCATTTCATCTAATTTGACTTTATTTATGTCTGGAATAAAAATCAGATTAATGAATCATGTAGAAAAGTCAACTGGTATTTAGGCTTCACTCCCATGTGTCGTCAGTTAACTCTTTAGAATGTGTGTGTGCACGTGTGTGTGTGTGTGTGTGTGTGTGTGTGTGTGTGTGTAAGGGAGAGAGGAGAAAGGAAAGAAAACGGAGAAAAGAGAGAAGAGAGAAGGAGACGGAGACAAATAGAAAGAGCAGTCTTTTTCTTGGAGTTTTGCTGGTAGAGTATTTATTACATACATTACTTTTTCCTCTGTGTCTCATGGAAATTCAGGTACAATTACTTTCCCTTTCAGGACACTACACAATATAAGCAGCATTGCTGATTTAAAAATAAAATAAAGGTTAGAAAAAAGCCTCAATCTTAGAATCAAGGAAATACGGATGTCTTTATATTTTAAATAGCTTGACATTAAATTAAATCAGAAATTACAAAGCCATGTTGTAAATACTGAGTTCAGCAAATTCCACAGTATATTTATGAACAAAAGTAAAATTCTTGGGTTTAAAGTCTTTAACTGAATGAAATTTAAACCAAAACTATTGTCATGTTGGTAGTTTTTTCGGAATCAAACTCAGGACCTTGCGCTTGTGCCGCTGAGCTATCTCCTCAGCCACTGTCATGTTGGTAAAAACATCACCAAATACACACAAATGAGTCTCATTATAAGAACAAGGCATTTTACTCAGAAAAACATTTGCCTGTGGCTAAGCACTTCTGTGATAGAATATAATCTCTACCATATTTTGTGACATCATTACATCAACCCAAGACCCCAAATCAAATAGCCGTCAGAATACCAACAAAACAAACACTACTTGCTATTTTAGAGGGGTGTAAGAAGGAAAAACTATACAGAGATGCTTACTCGATGACCAATAAACCAAGAAAACTTGCTACAGTAATGCCAGAAATGGGCAAGAATGCTGAAGATCTATCTGTTCAAATACCACTTCCTTCTGTTTTTTTTTTTTTATACCAAGAATCAAACTCATGACCTCAGGCTTGCCAGGCAGGCACTGTGCAGATGAGCTATATCCCTGGCCCACCACTTCCTTTCTTACCCCCAAAGTTAATGCTATCACTGGCTACAACTTTCTAACCAACACGTTACAGAATCTGGGAAGACTGCCCAAAGACTGTTTAATAAAAATTCACAGTAAAAATAATTTGTCATTTCTAATGTGTAACAATGGCATTTATACAACATACCTATAATAATAATTAAATGTAATGAAAAAATCATACATCATAGAAAACTGCATTAAAACTAAGATAGCTAGTAGCACACACCTATAATCCCATCAGGCTGAGGCAGGTGGATTGCTGCTAGCTCAAGTCCAGATTAGGTCATATAATGAGTTCGAGCCCACAGCCTTAACTACATAATGTGATCCTATCTCTAAAAACCAAACCAAAACAAAATAAAACACTAAGATAATAAATAGTTAAATATTCATATTCTAGCCTTTTGAAAAAGCTACTTTACAGGCATTTCAGAATTCTTTCTTCATAGTCAAATAAATGTTTTTCAACTTCATTTTAAAATTCTATTGCTAACACTCTCAGCAAGGGTTCTAGTGTCTCTCCCCAAGATCAAAGGATTGGGTAGTTCTTTTCGTATTTCACTTTCAACTCTCTTATTCCTTTTTTTTTTTCTTTTTCTGTACGGGGAAATTGAACTCATGACCTCAGGCTTGCCAGGCAAGCACTTATGCTGCTAAGCTATATCCCTGGCCCTTACAATCCTATACCTAAGAGCCCCACTCTGTGCCACTCATCCTCTGCCACTGGTCTGCTGACATCCTCCTCTTCAAGCAAAGCCAGCTGAGAGCTAACTCCTCTGTGGACAGCTTGTCCATGAAGGAAGATCACTGTAGCTTCTCCCTCTCCTTTCACACAAAGCTAATTTTGGGTGCTAGGTACACAACAGAAAACAGAACAAAATATCTGCTTTTAGGAAGGTTATATTCTAATGAGAGCTGGTAGCTGATAGCAGTGGTGGTGAACCTATGGCACAGTTGCCACAGCAGAGTGTTTGTATTATTGAAAGCTCTAAAAGGTTTGCCATCACTGGCCTATAGTTATCTATACCATGTGCATTCACAGAAACACAGGCTTGTCACTATTCAGGTATATATAACATTGCCTTGAGGATTAAATGAGATAATATACTATAAAATATGAAGCATATATGAAATAAAAAGCTAGTAAATGATGCTATTACTATTATATGCTTTTCTAGTTATTTATCTAGATGTCTTAGCTCCTGTTCTAATTTCTAAGGTCTTGGTTGGGAAGATTCAGAAGGCACACATCTCATTTCTCTGTTAAAGAAGAATTTACAATTATTTGTTACACAAAATAGAGAAAATAAAAGCAGTGACCTTTCTGATGTCACCTTTTCATCTTAAACTATTCTTTTCATATTTTAACTCAAAGTTTTCTAAAGTGTAACCTACAAGATCTTGGAGGTCTCTAAAAATCTTTCAGGGGTTGCAGTAGGTCAAAACTAATTTAAAATTAATACTATCATTCCTCTTTTCCATTGTGATGATATTTTCACCAGTGGTACAAAGCACTGATTGACTATTGCCATGAATCTAGGCAGTGGCACCAAGTTGTAATCTTAGTCACTATATTAAATGCCAAAGGTGCAAAGGGAGACAGGAATGGGGGGAGGAGAGAAGGAGAGGAGAGAAAGAAGGAAGGAGAGGAAAGGGCGGGGGGAGAGAGGGAAAGAGAATAGGAAGTAGAAAAGATATGGAGAATCTGTACGTCTGTATGCTAATGGAAATATAAATGCCACATTCTTGGCTGGCTCCTAACTCACAATCCTCTTGCCTCAGCCTCCCGAATGATGGGTTATAGGTTATTTACCACATGTCCAACTCCAAAGTACAAATTTGAGAGCAAGATAAATGCTGTTAAACCACAAGCTTTATAGTAATTTGTTACGCAGAGCAACATAGTAACCAGAGCAGTACAATATATAAAAATCAATTATATTTTGATATGTTAAGAAAAAGAATTGAAAGAAGAAATTAAAACCTAATAGTTACAGTATTACTGGAAAATACTACTTATAACCAGATTTAACCAAGACTGCTGCAGTAGGCAGAATTATAAAGTGGTTGCGATAACCCTTGCCCTTGCACTTGCCCTTGTATGATATCCGCCTTTTAAAATCTGGGTAGGAAAGGTGAATATAATGAAATACCATTCTTGTTATTATCTTATATTAAGTGGCAGCAGAGCAGGTCTGACCTAATGACATGCGTCCTTTAAAAGCAAGAGAATTTTCTCAAGCTGGAAGCAAAACAGCAAGTGAGTATTCAAAATAGAAATTCTTCAGTGGGATATGACATGCCACTGGCTTATAACAGAAAGAGTCATGTGCAAAGGACAAGAGAACAACAACCTCTAGTCTTCACCTAACCCTAAAACAAGGAGTCAAATCCTACAAACACAACAAATTGGATTCTGCCAACTTAAACAACCTTGGAAGCAAATTTTTTCACAGGACCTCCAGATAATATCCCTTCCCAGGTAATTCCTTGATGTCAGCCTTGTCAGACCCTAAGCAGAGAACCCAGCTGCATCCACCTGGACTCTAACCTACAGAAATAGGAGATAGCCAGGTGTAGTGGCACGCCTGTAGTCCCAGCTATGCAGGAGGTTGAGGTAAGAGGATCGCTTGAGTGTAGGAGTTCTGGGCTGCAGTATGCTAGGCTCACTGGGTGTCCGCACTACGTTTGGCATCACTATGGTGACCTCCCTGGAGGAGGGGACCACCAAGCTGCCTAAGGAGGAGTGAATGGGCCTAGGTCGGAAACAGAGTAGGTCAAAACTCTTGTACTAATTAGAAATATGAGATAACACATTGACAAAAGTTTAAAACCTGTAAGTTTGTGGTGTCTTGTTACATTGTGATAAAAACTGAACATAATCATAAAGAGAAAAATTTGAGGGGAATAGAATATTCTAAATGTGATTATGATGGTGATTATAAAGTTATACATGCTTGTCAAAACTCAACCAACTGTATACTTAAAATAGATGCATTTTATTATATGGTAATTATAATAAAAATGATTTAAAAAGAAAGTTGATTTCTTTAAAGTTCTTATCTTATATTTTGGTCACTCTATATAATATTCTCACAAATTTTTTGTCTTTTGAGACAGGAACTCACTATCTAGGTCAGGCTTGCCTTGAACTCACTATGTAGCCCAGGATGCTTCAGTATCCACTCATTTATTGTAGGTTCTCTAGCAAAGACTCCCAATTAAGATGCTAAACTAGAAAATTCAATGGCCTGTTAGAACTATCCACTAAAGGGTTTGAACAGATTGCCAGGATCTGATTTACATTTTTTAAGAGATTACTTTTAAAAATCTAGACTAAAGATCATCCAGGTAAAGCTTAGATTTACATAAAAAAAACACAGTTGGGAATCTTGTCTTAAAACTTTTGCTTCCAGACTTCTAGGAAAATGGTGGAATGGTGAGTAGCAGAGAAACAGCCTCTCTGATATTTAGAATCCAGATGCTGGAATACAGCAACATAAGGAAGAGAAAGAAGAGGGAAGTGGGTCCTGGGACCCAGTAAGGTTGTGAAGCGAGAATTAAGGCCCACTTGGAGAGCAAAGAGAGGGACCACAGCACAGAAGAGGGAGTGGTATTTTCTCCTGGAGCCCTAGCTTGTGGCATGGGAGGGGTGTCTTAAACCTGCAGAGGCACAATGACTACTGGTGACCCCAGAGGCCTCCACAAAGAAATGCACGAGTGGAAAAGAGCAGTGGATGCTGCAAACTGCAGTGGCTGGTGAGTTATTGACTGCATATGCTTGCCCAGGAGAGGGTGATTGGCCAGTGGCCATTTTGGAAAGGGGCCAACTAAAGTCGGACTCAGGACAACTGCAGGTTGGCTCCATCTAGTGGTTCCAAGGGTCAGGGTGAGGAGCAGCCAAGTTCAAGCAGCAGGAGGCACTGGGAATGTTGTGGGCTGAAAAACTCAGGTCCTAGCTTCATAGCCAGAAACCAGAAGCAGCCTGTACTTCAGTGGCACTAAAGGGCCAGGTTTTCTGGAATTATCTACCACTGTTATAATTCTACTGCTAGCTTGCTAGGCAATCAACACAGATTTGGGCTTTTTCTGCCCCCTCTGTCAACCAGTGACAGCAGAGACAAGCCCTGAAGTGGACTTTTCTTTTTTCCTCCTTTTCTTCCTTTACTTTTTCATCATTTTTAAAATTTCATTTTTTTGCTATTTTTTCCTCTTCTAGATTGTTCCTGTTTTTATATGAGTGGGAACACTGTTTCTAGATTTTTCTGTTGTTTTGTTCTGGTCTTATTTGTTTATTCCTTCTCTTCCTCCTACTTCTCCAGCTTCCAAAGCTAACACAACCTCCCTTTGTGCTTCAGCCTTGCTTCTAACCCCTACTATCTATTCTTCTATTTCTCTTTTTCCCTCTCCTAAACTCTTTTAAGTTAAAATCACTGATTGAGGGGATATTTACTGTGCATAATTTACTAGTTTATTTCAGCTTTTGTTATGTAACTGTATATCCTGTTCATATGGTTAACGGTGGCAAATTAATAACACAGTTTGTCATTTTCTAGGATGTGTCTGATTCTACTGTTAGGTTGCACTACTTTAGGCAAGGTGATATAATTATTCTAGTCAGTTGTTCTTCCTTAAATTCTAAGAGTGAGATGGCCTGAGGGTCATAAACAACACAGTGCCAAAGAACCAAGGGCTAGGCCAAATAGGCTGCAATTTCTCATTCCCAGTAAATCAAAAGGGTAAGACTTTGCAACAGATTCAAAACCCTAAAGCCAGCTATATCTAGAAGACATCTCTAAGTAGTCATTTTCTTCTTGTAGGGTTCTCAATACTGGCAACAAAGATACCCCCATGAACAATTTACAAGCATCAGTGCAGGAATTAAACTAATAAAAAATAGAAACAGAAAAGAAGGAGGGGATGAGGTATAATCCAAAACTGAGGCAAAAAGATCATCTTTGGATAAGAACAATTTGCTACTGAGATTCCTGGAATCTTCAGTACAGATTAAGGTAGGCAGTGGGACAATAATGGAGTCCCTTTTTATGATTTTTGTTTTCTCTGTACTTTAAGACGGCAATTCAGTTTTTGGGCTGGGGTGTAGTTCATCTTGTTCAGGATGTGTGAGACCCTGGGTTTGATCCTCAGCATTACTAAGGCAGAAGACAAACAACAAAAACTCTATTGTTGAATGTGAAAGAGAAGGTTAAAAAAGTAGAAGGAAAATAATTGTTAACAATAGTAAGGAAACTAACCAGGAAGATATAGTAGGGTATCTGTACAGTATTTAGGGCCTACTTGGACTAGTTTACTATTAATTTATGATTATGAATTTGCTCTATTGAAATTTTTCTTCAGCACTACTTGCTACTTAGATGCAAATACTGTACAGAGAAAGAAGTTACCTAGCTTCACCCAGAGTTGGGAATTAACTTTATTTGCAAGAGGTCAAAAATTAGCACATAGGTTAGGAATTCAGCCAGGCATGATGGTGCATGCCTGCAATTCCAGCATTTGGGAGGGTGAGGCAGGAGGATCACCATGAGTTTGAGGTCAGTCTGGGCTACATAGTGAGTTCAAAGCCAGTTTGAACAACATTCCAAGATCCTATCTCAAAACACTAAGATAAAAGCAATTACTTAAAAAATGAACTGTAACAAAGATAAAGATAAGAATAATGTTTAAGACATTAGGATAATGCCAGAACAATATCAAGCAATAAAAAAGATAACTAACATTATTATTAAACATAGTCCTCTAGCAGTAAATGGTTTCATTATTCTGATTTATAATCATTCACATGTATCTATAATCACATGTATATTGTTTACCAGATTTAGTTTTTTGAGGACAAATAGTGTTCCTCTTTGTCTTTGCTTCTTTCAAGGCCTACTCCAGTAGCTATCATACTCTACATGACTGAATGGATGCATGAAATCCCCCTCTTCTAAATTATCCATATAATTTTTAAAGATTCTAACTAGGGCATCCTTACCTTTACATCTATTCAGAAAAAGACATTTATAAGACAGGCACTTAAGGACCATTATCAATTCAGTGATGAGAATTTACTAAACAGATAACAATATGACTGATGGAAGCTTCAGAGGCCCATGCTCACGGAAGCCTCCCGACTCAGCCAGGGGAGACCGGAGTTCCGAGAGCTGGTCCAGGGCTGGAGAGGGGAGGACGCAGCCAGGAAAGCAGGCAATGGTGGTCTGGAGCAGTTGTCGAACCCAGTGTGAGAATGAGAGGTTGTGACAGCCACTGGGGCAGAGTCCCCACCGTGGGGCAACCTTCCTAATCAGCGCCTGGAGAGAATCAATGCAACTAGTACACAGCCCACCACACCCAGCTCTGCACCTGCCTCGAGGCGGTGACGCCCTGCCTCTCCGCTGGGTGAGTGGCTACCAGCGGAGAGCAGCAGGGAACCTCAGCGGTGAGCCATGGCGGCTCCCAGGGATCCAGCCAAGGAGCGGATGGGGCTCCAGCACCGCAACGGGAAGGAGATGCAGATGGAGGTGGATCGCGTGGCTCCACGCCCTTCTCACTCCAACATCAGGCAGGAAGCACGAGCTGGGTTGCTGGAACTCAGCTCCCACCCTGAACTCTCCCTGGGAGCACCTTGAGTCTCAGTGGCTTGAGCAAGCACTGCCTGTTCCTGGCAACAATGGGACGAATCCACGGTCTTCAGGACTCACCCCAAACTATTAATGTGAGCACCAAGAGGGTCGCCTTACAGCTTGCACATATGAACCTTGCATGAACCCTTAGCAACAAATTAAATGAAAAGCAGCAGACTGGGAGTCTGAAAAACAACAACATACTCTACACAGCAGATCCAAGAAAATCCTCCAACTCTATTCTAGAACTAATCTTTAAACTCAGTTCATACCCTGAACTAACACAGTGAGAATGGGCCGGGGAGATTTCAAGCCCTTATACCAAGCATCGTACGTTAGTCCAATGCCCAGCTTCAAGGGGTAGGGAATGGGAATACTGGACATCAGGAGGAGGGAGGAGGAGAAGAAAGGGCCTCTGGCATCGAGGCAACAGGACAGAGCCGAACGGGTCACAGAGGGCACCCCGACGGGGGCACGTGCTCCGCGGCTGCTCCGCTGAGGGCCCCTCGGCTGCTCCACTGTGGGCCCCGCTGAGGGCGCCCCATGGACTGGACCCGCCCCCACCCATAGCACGGCGATGGGGCGGAGCCAGGAGCTCCGCTGTGAGCATAGGTACTTTTCCACCTCCGACCATGGCAGTTTGTATACACCCATGTATGTTATAGTATAGTCTGAGGCAGCTATATCTCTTCCCACGTGAGAGTCCAGGGGTATAGATAAACCCAGGAGTACAGTTATTATCACAGGGAAGATGACTGATTGAGTCAACGGAGATGAGGGAGGAAAAAATTGAATGATCAAATGGGCCATCATCTGTGTAACTGAGTAACATGTGAAGGTAACATTATGTAGGACAGCATCCAGAGCTAATTCCCTTCTATGTTCTCTATAATTTGTATTTCCTCAATCATTTTTGTATTAACAGAAGTGAAGATAACTTTATGTTATGCAGCATCCAGTGCTGATACCCTACTATCTTCTCTATAATTTAGTATTTCCTTTAATGTTTGTGTGTTAACTAGTGTGAAGATGACATTATGTAATACAGCATCCAGTGCTAATTCCCTGGTACGTTCTGTATAATTTTGTATTTTCGATATTGTTTATGGCTTGTTCTGGTTCGTATGTCTCCATTCTTTTGTCTTTAAAATAACAAAAAAACAAAAAAAAAACAAATACTTTGTGGGAAAAGGTACAAAGACTTCTCATCTAGATATCAAAACAATTCCCCATCTCTTGCTATTTTAACCCGTATTTAAATCAGCAGAAGTCACAACAGGACAGACGATTGAAGAGGAGGATTTCAGGCAATAAAAGGAAAGGAAAACGTTTTGTAATAAAATACTTTTTAGTCCAGTTTGATATCCACTAATATTCTTATATTTTCCTGAAAGTCCCAGGAAATATCCTGTTTGTACTTTCAAAGAATGAACTTGTAGCTTCTCAACAGAGCTTATCTTTTTACCAGAGCCCATGGAGAAAAAAAAGAATGCCTACTTCAGCTGCATCCCATTCTCAACTGATGATTCCTAAATCAAGCAATTCAATGACAGCAATGTGCTTGTTGCATAGTCATTAATACATGTCAGAGGGGTGAGATGAAAATACAAGAGAAAGACATAGTAATCCAGTGTTTTGGTTCTTGAGAATTAGCCAAGAATGAAATGGTATCCAAAGTGTTAAAACAGTCGTCTTCTCCTTCACCCCATTCCCTTACTTCAGTGAAAGTTAAAAATAAATGCAGGATAGATGAGGAAAGACCACGGTGAGGTTCAAGCACACAGACTGTAATCTAATCTACCTGCATTTCAGAGTAATACCCAAGTGGAGACACTGTCACATAACCACTGACGTTCTGTTTGTCCTGTAAACATTTCAAAGCCATCAAACATTAATGCAAAATTTCATCTATTAATGCTATGAAATTTTAAAAATCTGAAATTTTTTAAAATTACAAAATAACCACATACTTAATGACCAAAATTACTGTTAATAAAGAATTCATCTTACTTATGAGATACCCAAAAGTATTTTTAATAAATACATACTTTTTCACAAAATAAAGGTAAAACTTAATGAAAGAAAAAAGTATGGTGAAATCTTAGCTTTTCACTAATGATTCTGTCTAGAAGACAACTGAAGATTCTGCCTACCTTCAATATTTGACTGATTCATATGAATTAAATCTCAAGAAATGGTTCAAAAGCAGTTTCCTAGTTTAAGAGCTTCTATCTCTCATCTCATACAGTATGTCAATCTTATCTTAACCACTCTTCAGCAAATATTTGCTGTGGCTAAGGAATAAAATAGTATTTTATTATGATTTAGCTTTAAACATTTTCTTACACTAAAAACTGATTCTAAATTGTCTGAAACAGAAGTTACTCAAACAACACTGATATAAAATAGCCTTGCTACCCTTGATAGACTCAGTCCTGTACACCTTATGCCCAGTTCATGAGTTGTTTTGCTTTTAATTAAAATAAAATTACCAGAGATATTGAAACTGTATTACCTTAATAACGTTAACTAAATCTGTTTGATAGTAGCGATCCTGATGTGCATTTGCTGCTGCTAGAGTAAGAAGATAATCATTCCTTGCATGAGTAGCCTTGGAATTACACTCAGATCGCCGGGCTTTTAACTAAAACATAGTAAAAGAAAAATAAAGTGATATCACGCTACAAAACACAGAAGACTACCAAGAGTAAAGATAGAACAATGTAGAAAAGCACTTATATTCACATAAAATTATCCATCACTATTAAGGAATGAAACTGATTAGATACAAATATTTTCAATATTTGTTACTTATTCTTGAATGGTATAAATAACTTATACTTTGACAGTTAATGTACTTTCAAAGCTTTCTAGAAAACTTCAAAATGTTATGTTCATTTTACTGAATTTTTACTTAAAAAATTAAGTTAGTGTTGAAAACATGGGCAACCCTAATAGAGTTAGAAAACAGTTTTTTAAAAAAAAACTCCCAACATGCCAGAAAAACTTCCAGTTGGCAGGGAACCTGGCCAAAAAACCAAGTCACTTAACTCATTTATCTGATATTCCATGGCTTGAAAGTTCAACAGGAAAATTCACCTGCTAAGCAGTCTAAATCTGGATGAAATGATCCTGTAGGGCTTCCTAATGCCCCACACTGTGTCTCTTAGACTAAGAATTAAAGACACAGGACACCTGGACATGTATAGCAGGGAAACCTATCACTAAAGCAAGCTGTATCCAAAATTTTAACACCTGGGTAAACAAAACAAAACAAAACAAAAAACAAAAAAACCCCACAATGAATGGAGAAGAAAGGTTTCTTCCAAAGTTAATAACTTTAAAAGCTTCTCTAAGATAGAAATAACCCACCTACACCGTTGAAGGATCTAATTCTTTATTTTATAAGTTAAAAGGTTTCTCAATTGAGTAATACACCTTTCAAAAACTCACCTTTACACTTGCTTTCTGTAGACTGATTCTTGATTGAAAAAGACTAAGTTTAGACCTATAATAAAATAAAATGTTTAGTAAGATTTATACATTATGTATACCCTAGTAAAATTACTAAATATTTTAATGACTTTTTCAAGACACCGTTCTAAAAAAAAACAAAAGTGGAAAACCAAGAGCAATGCTTATTTGCCTTTATTGTACTACAAGAACTTAAAATTATGACAAAGTCAATATTACTGGGATTCACGTTCTAAAAATATCCTCAATAATAATGAAATATAAATTGACAAAAAATTAAAATACATTGATACCCCAATTACCAAGAGTCATCAAACTACAGTTTATTCCCAGTATCATAAAATTTCCCAGTATCATATTTCAGTTCTTATAAGGTTACTTATATGATAACCTATAGTAACACCAAATCACATCAGGCATGGTGGTGCACACCTGTAATCCCAGCATTCAGGAGGCTAAAGCAGAAGTGCTGTGAGTTTAAAGCGAGCCTGAACTACATAGCAAGACCGCATCTCAAAAAAAAAATCCCTGAAACAAAAAACAAAACAAAACAAAAACAACAACAACAAAAACCCCACACCAGAACATCCAAGCTCTAGGAAGTCCTTACTCCTGTTATTCCCTCCACTAAAAGTTCTTTGTGTCTGGGCACTTGCCTGTGTGTCCCTGTACTCTTAAAGGTATTCTGAACCTGCTGAAAAGGCCCTTGGACTCTACTCCGATTTTATTTTTTCATCTTCTGCTCTGGTATTATCTCCTTGATCCCCTTAATCCCCAAGTAGTAAAAAAATGTTTATTTGAACAACTAAAAATAACTATGTAGACAAAGTCAACAAGAGATGCTAATGAACAAGCAATACTTTCATGACCAGTGGTTTTTCTGAAGCTGCAATGTTTGTCTTAACTGCAGTGTCATGGTGATTGCCATGACAGAATTCAACCCATGTGCTGGTAGCTATGCCTTAACATGAAGCAGAGTTGCAGACTACTTGGAATTGGAAGGTGGGGTGGCCAGTCTCTGCACAGCCAGTGTGAAGAGGATAGCAAACTAACCTCTTTATCGTTCTCATAGCAGAGAAAACATTCTGGGATGAATACACATGTATCCCAACTCTTTCCTACTGTTAAAAAAATGGTTCTGAGATATTCCTGTTATTTCCTACCTTGTTATATTCGTATTTCATGCATTTTTTTATTTATTATCCAAATTTCTATTCATCCTGATCTAGAAAAACAAAGGCCACATACTTTATAATTTGAGAATGCCTGTTCAGGGTAAGACAGAATATGCTTCCTTTTAATATAGTCATTATCCAAGTAATCTGAGTTGAATCTAGATTTTCCAATACAAGGTTTTAAGTTTCTGGTGTCTGCCTCACTTGCTAATCTTCATATATTTCTCTTGTGGTATTAAGGTAGGTTTTAATGACAGAGTAAGAGAGTAACTGTCCTTAAAGACTAAACTCTAGAAAAAATAAGATAGGACTTTTATAAAGCTGCACTATACGAATAATGAAGTACATTGTGTACTACTTTTTACTATCTACACTTCAAACATTAATGCTCCTTGGATTTCCAATTCAACATCACATCTCATTATATATTTGACTGCATGTCTGTAAGGACAACTGATGGGCAAATGACTCCTAAAGTGAGATCTTCAGTTCTAAATTCTTGTCATAGCAGATATCTGACTATCTAGAAAACAAAGCCATACTGTTCTCTCCCATGCTTTATGCGTAAAACACTCTCCATTCAGAATCTATATGTAAAAAATAAAACTTAGCATCTCTCTCAAATGATATTCCTCTCCTTCCTGTGGTTTCTCCTATTGTGGTTTTTTCTCTGGTATGGTTTGTGTCTGAACGTCCCCAGTGCCTCATGCAATTTTAGAGGGGGCTTTTTTGAAGGTAGCTGAATCTAGAGTTTGTGACTGATTCATAGTGCAGTGCTGTGATTAAGGGTGCTGAGATTAAGGTTGAGTGATTGCTAAGTGATCATTCCTGACTAGATTGATACCAACCCAACCCAGTGGTCTGAATAAGGTAAGGGGCAGAAAGAGGCTTGTTTTCCCCTCTTTGCTCTTGCTTGTTGCTTCAGCTGTCTTCTGTGACCATGAACTGTTGCCCCTCTGCCATGTGCCAACCTGCCTTGAAGCCAGCCAATGATGGACTGAAACCTCTACCAACTGTGAGCTAAATAAACCTTCCCCTCTTTAACTTTGGGTATCAAGTATTTTGTCTCATCAATAACAAAAGTAACTAAAACACGCTCCATCAAGACTACATGTAGTATCATTTTCAGGTCACCTTCCACATCTTCCTGTCTCTACTTAAAAAAAAAATCAGTCATATTTGGAAACTCTATTTAATTTTACTTCTATAAAGGATTCCCTTATCATTAGGTAAAATTAATCTCTCCATTTTCTACAATTTTATATCTGTTTTCATATTACTACTATAAACAGTGACTACCAGAGTGACTTTACTGTGAATAAACACAAAATAAAGTTACTTTTAAATATATTACCTAACTCTGGATTTCAAACTCCTTGAAGGCATAAAGTTTACCTTACTTATCTCTGTATCCACAGTACCCAATATAATTACTCAATAAACATTTAGTGAAGGAGTTAAGATATATAAGCATTTCTTACTCTACATTGAATTAATTTTCCAGAGAAGTGAAATACTGAAATAAAATGTCTCACTATGAATTTGGGGCATATTAGAAAGCTGTTCTTTGTGATCAGCTTGGTGAATTAGATGATGTCAAATCCATGTAGGAACAGTACACCACTGTCTTCATGGTCCTGTCCTCACTGGACAGGACCATGGACATGTCCTCATGGACACTGTCCTCACCACTGTCCTTTCACCTTGTGGGCTATGGCTAAATAGGTATTTAAACATGCTCTATAAATCTGTGAGCTCTCTATTCTAAAATCTCTGCAAGTTTACAAAACAAGTTTCTAAAAATTACAATGGCAGTATCTCCCAGTGGAGAGCTCTCAATCTAAAAATTTCAGATCTTATTTGGAAGATAGGATCAATTATTTTATGAAAGTACAGAAACTATCTGTTTGCTCAAAAAATAAAATAAAAAATAAAATTAGAAAAATTCCAATAACATCAAGAACTTAAATATTCATTTACCATCCCTTCATTTTAAATAAACTTTCCAAGAGGCCCTGAATTTTCACAAGGTGTGTATGAAATTGCTTATATTTCATGCAGGTAAAAAACATGTTATAAGGATCCCCAAACAAACATGTGGACTGTTTAGGCACACACATTCTGATTTTGAGCCTAGGAATTCAGCCTAGGTTTTTGCACCACTCAAAACAATGATCAGAAGTCTCAGTTCTCCTCATAGATCCCTTTGGGTAACAGTTCTATAACACAGGCTTCTTTTATTCTCACTTTCAATCAGATTCAATCAAGTTGTCATTTAAAAAATCTCCATCACTTGCATATATCTCTTATCACCAATTGCCAGTTCCTTCTTTTCTTTATTATTCTCAAAATAAAGGATTATAATCCCCATTTATTGAAATTGAAATGGACACAATCTCTTACAAAAAAACCCAAATGTATATATATTTGCATGTGGTGGTGCACACCTATAATCCCAATACTCTGGAGGCTGCAGTAGGAGGATTGAAAGCTCATGCTCAGCCTGGGCAATTTAGCACAATCCGATGTTTAAAATAAATAAATAAATAAAATGGCTTGGGATGTAGTTCAGTGCTAAGGCTCTGCCTTCAATTCCTAGTATCATACATGAATGAAATAATGAATGAATGAGTTTCATATAAAGTGTTGGGGACAAGATTTCTATAAGAAAATCAATACTCTAATTCACTTAATATATCCACGGTCCTTCAGCAGAATCCTGAGGTCACAGGGATTTCCAACTATAATTGATTTAGAGTCTAGAATGATTAAAATTAGATTTTTAAACCCTGATCATCAGACAACATACCAACTTTAACTAGACTTTGGGTAAGCTTTTGAGTCTATAATTACAATGATCTTCTACATTGGAACACTGGTTTACAAACTTAATTTGTCTTACGATTCTGAGGAAGTCAGCTGCATTTGTGTTTGTGTGGGGAAGATGGCAGTGATCATATATGTATGGAGTTCATGAGCTGAATTGTTTACAAACAGAAGTGCTTGTGAACCAAGGTATTGCTGTATTTCAAAATTCAACATATTGATCAAATATTTACATTTTGCTACATTAATATAGAAAAGGCCAATATAAAGGAAAATATCATCTAAGTATATAACCTACGTAGGTCAAACATACACCCTAAGATACCACACAACCTAAGAACAAGACTATGCCCTGTAAAATGGAGAACAAAGCATAAGCAAAGACAACATTTATTTAGTCATTTTCTCAGAAATGCTGAAATACTTACTTTGCCTCAATGTCAGCTTTCTCTCGTACTGCATGAGCCATCTGTTCAGTCTCAAAGTACTTCTTTTTGCCTTTAGCTAAATCTTTCACTGTCTCTTGTAGCTCAGTTTGGATCTTTGTTAACTGGTCCACACACTGTAAAATACAAAGGTGCAGTTATAATTTTAGTTTTCAGGATTAAAGAAAATGACTTTGTCTTAGGAACCATGCAATATGACTTTAGGACAGAAATCCAGAAGAGGAATCAGCATTTTTAGTGTCCTTTGAATTGCAAAGTGAAACCTGGGTGAACAGCTGAAATTTCCATCTGAAGTACTGCATCAAATAGTGTCACAGTTTGCCTAACAACCATGCTTTGAGCAATAACTACTGCTGATGACTGGAGTGACCCTAAAGACTCTTCATATTGTAAATACCACAGCAATAATGGCAAAAGAGTAAATAATTCTGTATTTCTCCATCATCTTAAAGTCTATAGTACAAATACTAGGATAAAAAAAGAGTAAGAAATGAAGGAGTCTTCTAAGGTAAAGGAGTCATGTATAATTTTCTGTAAACATTTTTAAATATTAAACTCCAAGTGTTTTTAAAAGATTATATAGAATTTCATATTAGAAAGTAATATTACTCAAGTTTCTGCTATGCTATTTTCTACCCGAATTCCTTTAACATTCTTTGGCCTCAGTTTCATCATTCATAAAATAATAATACCTACATAACTATCAGAGGTGATATTCAAATCAAATGAGACTATAATAGTTATAGTAACAGTTTGTGAACTCTAAAATGTTATATAAAGGTGACTCATGATCCCCCCCGCCCGTTTGTATGTGTGTGTGCTGCTTCAAATCTAACTCTTCCAACTTGAAATCACTGATCACTGGTCACAGTTTATTCACCATGTTTAAACCAAATGATATTAGGTAAATGTTAATATATTAAAATTTTATATATGCACATACACATTTAGCAAATTAATTTCATGATACTTCAATCATATTTGGCAAACAAGGAAGATAGTTTTTTTTTTAAATTTTTTTCTTAAAATCCAATGACAGAATAAAGCTGGATGCTTTCTGAAATATTATTTCCTTAAACTATTAATATTCACTAAAGTATTAATATTGCTACTTTAAAAACTTTCGTTATGATATTTTCCATGTTTATTACATAGAAAAGTAATTTCTAAGTATTTACTGAACTTTATCAATCTTATATGTTCAAATTACACAAGAATAGACATAGAAATAATACCCTTTTTAGTTGTTGTTCTTTTAAGCTTCTCACAGTCCTTGCAGGCTCAGAAATGAAGTTTTTATAGTTTTCACATATATTGATCCGAGACTGGGCCACCTGCATGGTTCCTTCAAGAAAAGATTTCCAAACAGGATACATACTCCTAAATTTTAAGAGGGATGGAAAAGTATTAGGCAGGAAAAAGGAAGAAACTGGCTAACCTTTTGTTCACTGTCCAGTACTGACAGGAGTATTTTCTGTTTAACCATAAATATATCTGTACTGGTTTACAAAGTAACACTTCAGCCTATACAAAAACACAGCATATACCCTATTCCTCTCTAGCTCAGCAATAGGTAATTTTGATTCACTGGCTATTCTTAATAATGGTGTAAAGAGATACAAGGATTACAACTGGAGACAAAGCTAACACTGTAAAAATTGCAAAACTTTAACTGTCACAGGATCATTATTTTGAATATCAATTTTATTCATTAAGGTATTTTCTTATTTATAGGTGGAATAAGTGAGGTTCACAGAGATTTAGAAAATTTAGGTCACACAAGATTATAGCAGTACTGAGATAAAGATGAGGGCTGAAAATAAGTACACTCTCAACTACACTGTCTTATTACATGAACTGATGGGGCTGGAAAGAATCTATCATGGGGAATAGCTTATACGTGGTTGAGAAACCTAACTTGTCTAACAACAACAGCAGCACGATCATCACCCACTGCACTGTCGCTCTAGTCTGTCCCTCTGTTCTCACACACTCAGCCAGCATCATGCTGTGCTGAGGAGTCACTCCGAGCAACGTCCACCACCACCCTGCATGGTAAACATGCTCAGCAATCTCCTTAGTAAAGTCCAAGAATTATGCGCTCTTTGTTTTTTCTAGCCAACTTCCTTTGCAAACTTTTTCCCTAATTGCCTTAGCCAATTCTAATATGTTCCTGTAGTCGTTATAAATACATTTTATAACTTATCATAACAATGAATGGTACTGTATTTTGTTTTTAAAGAGGAGACAGTGAAATTTTGATGCATTATAATATTCATTTCCTGAGATTTCCCTTCTGGTGCTCATATGGGCTTTCTAGTGTAACAATGTATGAGACCATATGTTACAGAAAATGCTAACTGTGGGTCAACAGTTAGCAGATGACAGAGTGAAAGGAAGAAAAGAAAAACTGCCTGGGTCCCTATCCTAGTTAGAATTTTAAAAACATGAAAAAACTATACTTTTAAACCCAGGAGTCTTACAAACTAGTCTCTGTAATAGGGCAAGTTAACCAGTTTAGATGTAAATATTCATTTATTTATATTATCTCTTTGAAAAAATTTACTCTGTTACAGCAACAAAAGTCCACGTTAGGAACTGCACTGCAGCTGAGGCACCCAGTGGTTGGGGAATAAGCACAAAAGAAAGACAAATTGACAGAGATAAGGAGAGGAAGGTAATGTGAAACCAGTTTTCTTCACAGTTTTGAATATCATAAAAAAATTAAATTTCATCCTAGTGGCAAGGAGAAACAACAGAAGACTTTCAGGCAGGGGAGTGGCAACAGAACTATTTTACAAAGACTTAAAGATATCTACAACGAAAGCTAAAGACAGTTTACACTGTAACAAATGAAATTGTGAAAAAGAAAGATAAGAAGAGGACTTGAGGCTTATTCCTGATACAAGAAGGTGAGATCTGCAAAGGTGAAGATGCACAGGGCTTACTCTTTTTCCAAATTGAAAGTTAATGAAAATACGATTATTGCCAGTTTATAGACAATGGAAAAGACAGGAATATAGATAAGGTCACTGAGAAGAGTCACTAGAGAGCTGTAAGAACTCTGAGAAATATTTAGAAAGATTAAAAAACAAATAAATAAACAGGCCCATAAGAAAATAGTGTTGCAGAAGTCAAGTTTCCAGACAAATGGAAATGATTTCATGGCATTAAATGAAGCATGTATCATGAGATAAATCCTTTAAAAGATTGATCACATCCACTGTTGATAAAAGAGAAGGAAAGAAAGAAAGAAAGAGAAAGAGAGAAAGAGAAGAGAAGAGAGAAAAAGAAAGAGAGAGAGAAATTTAGGTTACTTTAAAAGAACTATAAAGTATACCGATATAAAGCTTATGAAATAGGACAGGTTCCAATATCAATATTTTCAATGTATAAACCCTTTACCCTGCATTTCCCCCACAAAGAATTTACCCTACAGATGTATATATACCTCCAAAGCATACCAAGATATACCTAAATGCATATAGGAATTATTTACTATAGCATTATTTGTAACAATAACAAACTACCAATAAGGAAACTGCTAATAAAACTATAGTTCATCCATATTATGACTCTAAAACAGCCATTAAAAAGAACAAATATATTGCCATGAAAGGTTGTCTAAATAGACTCCATGGCATAGGGAGGCAGTTTATGGAAACGTATGTATAGAGTAATTCCAGTCCTGCTTTAAAAAAAAAGAAGAGCAAAATTGCGTATGTTCATGAATGAATCACACAGGAAAAAATGTCAAAGAAAAGACCATATGGTTTTTACAGCAATCACTCCAAGGAGTAGAAAAGCAATGAAAGAGGCATGGGAAAGATGATGAGGCTGGATTTTATATGCTTTATGCTCTTTTGTATTATTTACCTAGTTAATGAAAAGCACATGTTACTTGGATTAAACTACCAATAAAAATACAAATATAAAAAATTAAACAGGCAATTTAACATGACTAAAAACAAACTGAATAAACAACAAAAAACCCCCTGGGAATTGGCATTCTCATCCTTAATTTTTGTTTTTGAGACAGGTTCTTGTTATGCAGTTCAGGCTGACTTTGAACCCACTATGTAGCTGTGCTGACCTTGAACTCATGGTGCTCTTCCTGTCTCAGCCTCCAGAGTGCCGGGATTATAGGTGTACACCACCATGCCCAGCTTCTCATCCTTAGTTCTGATCTTTCTATTGTTTTATTCCAGAATGGTGCCACCATTCTTTCAGCTGGCTAAATTAAAAAACACCTGGCAGTCACTGTATAATTCTTCCTCTTCTCCTCCTACTTCACTTGTTTAGTCAGTAAATATCAAGTGCTTTGTAGCAGTTTATCACAGCAAATTCAACAAACTCAACAAAACAAAACAAAACAAAAAACAAACCCAGATGGGCATGGTGGTGCACACCTGTAATCCCAGCACTCAGAAGGCTGAGGCAGGAGGATCACTGTGAATTCAAGATCAGCCTGGGCTACAAAGTGAGCTCAAGTCCATAACTGAACTGCATAACTAGATCCTGTCTCAAAAAATGCCAAAACAAACAACTCCAAAAACCTGACAAATTAGCTTGCAGTCCCTAGCTTCAATTTCCTCATTATCGCTTTTGTCTTCCCTAAATCTTATTTTTTCTATATAATTTCCATGGTTGAAATAAAAGATGATGAGGGCTGGGGATATAGCTCAGTGGAATAAGCGCTTGCCTAGCAAGCGCAGGGTCCTGAGTTCGATCCCCAGTACCGCAAAAAAATAAATAAATAAATAAATAAAAGATGATGAGAGACTAAATTCCTAAAATGTTATCCTTCCTGAATTCTTCACAACACTCTAACCCACCTTCATACTATGATTATGGGAAGCTGATGTTATCCTTCATCTTAGAAATTCTTCAATAATGGATTAATCTATTATCTTCCAAATATAAATATAAATTGTATAATATGAT
Organism: Dinomys branickii; assembly: GCA_004027595.1. Taxonomy (NCBI): domain Eukaryota; kingdom Metazoa; phylum Chordata; class Mammalia; order Rodentia; family Dinomyidae; genus Dinomys; species Dinomys branickii. The sequence continues at coordinate 6,426 of PVLD010017381.1, read as the reverse complement.
ATGCAAAGTCTTTTGTGATGCTTGTCTATGTATTCTCTACATTTACTACTCTACTTACGCTCCAACTCACACACTTTATACCAGTCATACTGAAGTGCTCACCATTACTTAATATTCATATTTTACCATGCTCCATGCCTTTACCATGTTAACTCTGCTTAAAGTTCCTTTTCCCAAGCTATCTGCCTGGCAACTCTTGTACATTCCTTAAGGAAGACTAAGATCTACAAAACTAGGTTTTTTGCTGTGGTCTGAATATACTTCTAATATCCCTGATATTGCAATTATTTATAGTGGCTATCTCCCATAAGCTCCTGAAAGGCAGCCACAGTATCTTTGAGTGTCTCTACTCTCTAACATCTACTTTAATGGGTGGCAAGTACTAGGTATTTCAAAGGTAAATAATGAATTAAGAAAAAAATGAATGAATGTTTAAATAGTCTGACACTGAGTAAGGGATATAACCTAAGACCTGGCATCTTAGCATACAAAATGAGGATAATCCTATAGGGCTTCATAATCATGGGCTATAAGTGAAAATTCCTAGCATAGTAAATATATGGTAAATGTTAGATTAAATGCTTTTTAGAATTGTGTTGCATAAACTAGCCTGGAAGCATGGTCTTTTTATTCTTCTTTCTTTGGTAACTTGAACTGTGAATTTTAAACAAACGTGGAATATAACTTACCCATAAACTGGACTTCTTTATTCTCTAACAAGCAATCTCTTTCTTGGTCAGGATGACTTTCTCAGAAGAGCAATAATAAGCACTCTCTCTCACCTCAAGTTTGTGTTCTACATTTCTCTTCCCTAAAATTTTATCTCCTCTCTCCCCACTTAACTGAAATTTGCAGATACAAGATAATCTCTACTTTATTTTCTGTTCTATTTTTATATTCTAAATTGAAATCATATCACTCAATTATTTATAGCTATTATGTCACCTTCCAAGTATAGTTTGCCACTGTGATGAACTATTAGGGTTTTTTCCTTCAGTTTTCTAGCAGCATTGTCAAAGTCTTAAGAAATTCTCTGATCTCTGATGATGTCAGTCTTTTCTGATAATCCAGCAGTTTGATTTCATAGTCAGACTCCAAACCATACACTTCAATATTGAGTTCTTAATTATCCTTTACTTTCCATTATTATTTTATAGGTATTAGTCTTAATCCCAACCAGACTGCAAACTTCTGGGTCCCCTAACATGAAGGACAGCTCTCAGCACAAAAGACAAAAGATGCTTCCAAACTGCAAAAAATACTTTCAATTTTAAACAAAATTACAAACACTTTAAAAATATTTATAGGTCACTAAGGACACAACTTATATTTTACTGTCATCTACCTTCTTTAAAATTTGTATATGAGATATAACTAGCTAGCTTCTAGACACCCTGTTTATATACACATATATGTTTCTAAACTGGTACTATAAAGGAAGCTCTTTTCATTAAGATCCATTACTTAGAAACTTTTTCCTTTGTCTTACAAATATCATCTTTCCAAACTTAGAATTTACTTCAGAAGAATTATTGATCATGATAGTGTACTATAATCTTGTTTCACTATTTTTGCAATGATGTACTTCATCATTGGTCACTGAGAAAAATGTTCCATTGACATCTACCATCTTTAAATTCCACATGTGCATATTAACTAAATGATATACAACCTTGGCTTAAAATACATGGAAATGACATAATTCACAGAGTATGTATATATGTTATGGAACATAAAAATTGTTCATAATTTTGAGATTATATTTAAAAACACACAGAAGAGGAAAGAAACAATTCTTTCAAAAACTAGTGTTACATTCTCTATGTGAGACAGTTCTTAACAGAGCCCTTTTAAATGAAAATAAGCGAAAGAACCACTTGGTAAGTTACCTGTAATCATTCCGATCATCAGCTTTTATTCCAGGCCAATCTCTCTTCAGGTATTGGCTAGCCAACTTCTGGATACCCTGTTAAAAATATTTTTTCCTAAAATAAGTACTGTGCCATCAAGGAAGCTTTTTATCTTAAAATACATTATTTAGAAAAGCCCATTTTCCAATTATAAATTTAATTCAGAAGTAAAGAACCAATGACAAATGGCAGAACATGCAAACCATCTCTCATTATTGTCCAGTTCTCTTCTGTCTCCACTTTTAGGAAAAAGACGAATATAGGATACAAAAATTGAAACTTAGGTGACATGCACTTCACCTCACCAAACTCTGTGATTATCCATGAGAATATCCTTCTGGTATGCTACAGAGAACAGAGCAGTCTGTGCCCACAGGCTCTGACTCTACACTCCGACATCTCAGAACCCCACTGCACCTCAGCTCAGGTGGAAAACAGCAACTAAACTCTCATATGACCAGAAGAGGAAAAAATACACTCAATTTAGGACAAAAACATATATACTGGCTTATAAAATTAATGAATACACCTTGGTGCTATTCTGTTACAGTAATCTTCAAAAGGCAGATTTTTAAGTCTTTTTTAAAAAAGACGTACTACTTTTAAATAAACATACTTGATCCTCTAACACTCTTATAGCAGAGCCTAATGTAATGGATATAGAAGTAATTGACTTTGGGATACTCAGTTCTACACATTAAACTGTAAAAATAATACCATGCTGAAATGAAAAACAGTCACAATAATTAGTGGATTGTGTAAGAAAAGACTGCTACAAAATCAGTGCTTCATTCTGTACATGGCACATTCCTTTTCTTTTCTTTTTTTTTCCATTTCCATAATATTTGTATTTGTGGATGCCATAGTGGGATTGAACTCAGGGCCTTTAACACTGAGCTATATCCTCAGACATTTTTATTAAAATAATTACAATGACAGTTATTATTATTATTATTACAATAATAATTATTATTGTTATTATTATTTTATTTTGAGCCAGAGTTTGCTAAATTTTTCAGGTTGCGCTGAAACTTGCAATCCTCTTGGCTCCGACTCCCAAGGATTGCAGGTGTGTACTACTCCACCCAGAAAACATGGTATCTTTCTAATAAGATCTGTAGCCAAATCAACTTGGCTTAATTAAAATCATTGTTGAATGCCTCTATTGAAATGGTATTATTTCAGTCCAAAGCACAGCAGGAACTGAAGTGCCCTCAACTTGGCAATAGTTTGGTTTCACTATTTTCAGTTAGTAAGTATTCTTCACATACCATATACTTTGGGGAACTCAATCATGAAGTCTTTGAATATTTATAGTATTTTGTCACTTCTGCACCATGTTTATATTATTCCCATCATATGAAATATCTTCCTTTCAGTCCTATTTCTACTTGCTGAATTCATGCGTTTGTTTGTTTTGAGACAGGGCCTCACTGTGTAATTCAGGCTGGCTTTGAACTTGCAGCAGTCCTCTTGCTTCAGTCACCTGAGTGCTAGGATTACAGGTATACACCACCATGCCTGGCCTTGTTGAATTTTTCTCTCTCCTTTAAACTGGTTTTTATGTTTCCTGACACAAAACACTCAAAAGTATTTATAGAAAAATGTTAACAGTTTCACTATATAAGTATTTAATTTACTTTCATTTTAATACAATAATTTATCATCTTTTAACTATTGGTTTCCCTGAGTACTGTTCTTAGAGGAAAGACAGGATAAATATTTGTTCAGTTTTGGCCTAGAGACAGACAATGATTTTTTAGAGTAACATGTAAACTCATGTAAATAATAGATATATTCCAATTAATTACAGACACCACTCTTTTGATGTTGAAATTGTCACATCTGTGACCCATAGGAGCCCCTTCTATATTATGAGCCAAACAGACTCTGATCACTTCTTTATTTTCAGTTTCTGCCCCAGACCTGCCATAAGCTAGTTCTCTATGAATTCCTGACTTCCTTCAGAGAGAAACCATAGAGCACACAATGTAGGCATATCCTTATCCTTCTAGTCTTGTCTTTTTCTCCAAAAGGCCTTTTCTAATCACTCACCAGTGACTCTCACACAACTCAATTCATAACCCTTATACATTCTTCCTGTATGATTTGTATGTTTTGTCTGTTCATTAACTCTAAGCTCCATCAGGTAGGGATCTTGTCTCTCTCATTTATTTATTTGTGTGTTTATTTTTAGTACCAGGGATTAAACCCAGGACTTTTGCACTGAACTATATCCCAGCCCTTTTCAAGTTTTTTATTTTTGACACAGGGTCGTGCTAAATCACTAAGTTGCCCAGAGTGCTGGGATTACATGCATACACTCCCATGGCTGGTTTACTTATTTTTAAATCACTATATCCTTGGGTTATAGCAAAGGGGCCAACCTTTAGTTGTTGGCAGTAACATCTACTAACTCTATGAATAAACGCCACCTGTATTACTCTGTTTCTAATGTATAATATTAATCTTCTTTTAAGTTTTTGCCAGTTGGAATGAAAAATGTTTGAATCAAAATTTAGCTGGTTCCTCATTTTTATATACTCAAAGAAAAAGTAACGGTACCAGATTTCTGAAATTATGACCAGACACTCTAATAAAATATTTCCTCAATAAAACTATTTTTAAATTTGACCATCATGGGCCTGAGGATATAGCTCAGTGGCACAAGCACCTGCCTGGTAAATCTGACCATCACTACTGAACAAGAACATGTGTGGATATTCCAAAGCAATGAAAAGAAAATCCAAAGTATATTCCATATCTAAAACGTACTATATTTTAACTTTTATGAAAGTTGAAATAAGCCAAGAGTCCTCAACTCAAAGAGCTTATATATGCGGAGAGGAACAGAAAGTATGCAACATAAAATGCCAAGCAACACTCAGTCAAAACAACTGGTATGTGTGATAAGTACCCAAATAAGGAAAAGATAATGTGACAGGTTTTTCTGGTGCCAGGAATCAAACTCAGGACCTTGTACTTGCCAGGCAGGCACTGTACCGCTGAGCTACATCTCTGGTCCCAATGTGACATTTTCTTAACAAATTACATCTAAATGATATATGACTTTTTCAATTTAATTGCTGCTAAAGTGTTTGCAGAATACTTAGCATTGAACATGGGATATGGCATGAGCCTCTTATGAGTAAGACTAAGACAGAGGGCAGAAGGATAGCGCTCTAAATTCATAGAGAACAAATGGACTAATCAACAGGCACCTTTACACATCAGTTTCTCTTAACTCTGTTAGGCCTTGTAACCACACATAAATATGTCACTTCAGACACAAAATTTACTTAAGGTCATATAGTTCATAACTAGTTAAATTTGAACTGGTCTCCCAAATTATCAAAAGTCTTTGCAAAAAAGACATATTTGAGTATGTTTTATCGCATTCTCAAAAAAATGTGAAATTACTTTAACTGGCTAACTTTTTTGTGCATTATGCATTACAACAGCAATTTCTAGAGCCCTAAACCACAAAGCTGAACTGTATTAAACTGAATGAGCCCTTCAGAGATGAGATGAGGATTCATGAAATAGACAAACAGTGAGATCTTTAGATGAAAGACTTGATTCAAGTTAGTTCACAGAGCAGGAGTCATGACTTCTCTGTGCTCTATGCAGCTGCCCAAAGCCTCATCTGCATGGGTGCTCAGAATATTCGTGGTCATTATAGGAAAGATCCTAAATAACATTTCATGCCTCTGAAGGCATTCTACATTTAAATTAACTGGTTTCTCTTTTACATTATGCTCAAAGCCATATCTGATGAATGCAAGGTTTACTTATATTGAAAACTATCCATACTAATTGCTAAAGAAAATAAATATATGGCCTATAATTTTTTTAAAAAGTGTTTTGCTTTTTTGTAAATCACTCCAAAACTGATGGAGTGTCAGTAGGCATACATTTAGTTATGATGACTTGAGCATCACTGATGCATAATGTTGATCTGATTTGCAGTCTAGTGTGGAGCAGCGACTTCCATAAAGATGTAGTACTATCAATATAACCTTTGGAATATCTAGTGACACTGCACTCCAACCTTTTAAAAAGGCATCAGTGTCTGATATAAGACTTACTTTGTTTTACCTTTCAATAACACTTGCTGTACTGTTCTAACAGGTGAAGAAATACAAATAAAGCTACTGTCGAGCAGACACTGGGAGATGGACTGATAGTTTAACCTTTGAGCTATTCATCACAGGGCACTAAGCAAGAGTATGTTCCCTGCCTCAAGCACAGGTTATTCTGCCTTCATTCTTCCCCCAGCATATAGTGAAACCAGTATTTAAATTTTACGGTGTTGAGCTCCGGGGAAGATGGCGACCAGGTGAGCAGCAAGGGAGCAAACCTCCTTAATAAACACCACCAGCTCGAGACAGACTTGGCGAGCGTGAATGCCGGGACCTCGGCTGGGAAGTTTAAACTGGGCGTATTTCTCTGAGATGCCGGGGGAGATGTGGTAGGGCGGACCAGGCTGCCGGGGCGAGACGTGGGAAAGCCCCAG
>PVLD010017380.1:0-42064 GCA_004027595.1 Dinomys branickii | reverse complement strand
ATGGTCTCCCTGGTGTAAGACACTGACAGAGTACGTAAGATCCAAAAGGTGCAATAGATACTGTGAAAGGGAAAGAAACTGCTCAAGAGGAAAGAACAACTGGGATGCGGAAATGGAGAGGAGAGAAAAGGAGCAAAATACACACACCCAAGCTAGCGAAGATGATTGTGCTACGAGTCTCTATCGGTTCATTGAAAGGAACAGTTAGTGTTACGTTGTTTGATCAGTTTTGCATGCCCGTATCTGGTAATCTGCGCAACTGCTTTGAAGATGACAGCATGCAATGTAACAACCATTGGTGATTTCGTTTGTCTTGTTTTGAAATTCTGTATCATTTTTTTTTTCCTGTTTAAAATAAAAAAATGAGGGCTGGGGATATAGCTCAGTGAAATAAGCTCTTGCCTAGCAAGTGCAGGGTCCTGAGTTCAATCCCCAGTACCGCTACATTAAAATAAAAAAATGAAAATAAACTGTCCCCACCACAGAGTACAGAGGACGGCTGTGGTAATATCCCGGATTGAGCGAGGTGAAAGCAACACTCCTGGCTGTAGACTTCATGCTGTGCAGGGCAGGGAGGCAGATAATGCTGTAACAAACATCAGTAGGGTGACTGACATTAGAATATGGACAGAATCTGGACTGTAATTGTATACAGGTGATTGTGCACTGTGGTTACATGAGTTACTTTTTTCTTTTTTTTGGTGGTGCTGGGGACTGAACTCAAGGCCTTGTGCATCCTAGGCAAGCACTCAACCACTAAACTACATCCCCAGCCTGTTTTTGTTTTTTTGAGACAGGATCTTTCTATGTAGCCCAGGGTGGTCTTGAACTCACAGTGATCCTGCTCCTTCAGCCTCCTGAGAGCTAGCATTACAGGTATGCACCACCATGCCCTGTGGTTATATGAAAGAATGCTCCTATTTTTGTGAAATTAATAGTAAGTTACTTAGAGATATAGGATCATAATGTAGTAACTTATCCTCACGTGACTGAAAAGAGAGAAAGAGTGTACAAGCTGTTGGGCCTGGTGGCACACGTCTATTAGCCCAGCACTGGGAGGCTGAGGCTGGAGGATCACTGTGAGTTTGAAGCCAGCCTGGGCTACATAGCGAGTTATAGGTCAGACTAAGCTATACAGTAGACTATCTATAGAAGCGAAACAAAAATTGAAAGCTTCAAAAAGGAGGGTAAAGCTTGCAATAGGTTACAATAGGTAACTCTTATAGTGTTCCCTGAAACATTTTCTAAGTTGGGCAGTACAGGTGTGCCTTCCTGATGATGACGTTTACCACATGTGCCCTGCTAGGCGTCACACACAGGCAGCACAGCTTGCTGCCGAGGTCTGACCTGACAGGTCACCTGTCATTGCAGGGCTGGCACCACAACTCGTGATGTGACAGAGCATGGAAGTGCATTTTGCTGTGTTGGGAAACATTAAAACTCAAACTTCCCAGTATGGTTTCTACCATCTGCATTTGGCTTTTACACCATCACAAAGTAGAAAACAGAAATTCTAAGTTGAACCATCGTACATCAGGCCCACATGTGTGTTCAAATAAGACATTCTGTCTTTGAGCCAGTCCTGACATCCAGGTGGTGATGGTCAGACGCTGAGGTTTTTCTTTTCTTTGAGACAGGATCTCACTGTGCATCCTGGGCTGGCCTTGAACTCACAGTGACCCTCCTGCCTCAGCTTCTGAGTTCTGCGATCACAGGCGTGTGCCCCCAGGCCCAGCAGATGCTGAATTCTTGAACTGGAACCGGGAGAATGACTGCATTGAGCCACAGGAATAATCGTCCTGGGAAGCTTGGAACTGAGCTGCTGCCTGGAGTTTAGCAGCTCACCACCCATCATGGGGTCCTGGATCACAGAGGAAATGGGCTCACTGGTGAAGGAACAACAGGGAAACACCAGGAAAACCCACAGCTCCCAGCACTGGCCTAGCGCTTGCTTGTTTCCCAGACAGGATCCACCTGTTTCTGCAGCACACAGCTGAGAGACCCGGGCCTGCTTGACAAGGGGTGGCAGGGAAGGCAGCTGAGGCGAGGAGTGCATGGCCTCCATGGGTAAGAGGACCCCTGTACAGGCTCAGGCCTGGGGAGCCAGGGCTGGGGAGCGGGCGGGGAACAACATCTCAAGTCCTGACCCTGGTGAGGCCCCGAGGAAACAGAGTCACAAGCGACACTCCGATCCTCAGGAAGCTTTAGGGACAGGGACAGAGACACAAAAATGGGAAAAATGAGAGCAGCAGAGGGTGTCGGCCATGGCTGTCCTGTCGCCGTGTTCGAGGCCTGAAGGGACGGCATGGTGAGGAGCAGCGCTTGTGGGGTGCGGCCTGGGACAACGGCGGGGCCGGCTTTTCACTCAGCCGCCTCTGTTTACTTATCCAGTCCTGCTGTACTTTTCATCCGGTCACTTTTGAATTGCGGGGCAGTGTGGCAGGCACCAGGACGCAGAGAGGAAAAGGACAAGTGTTTGGGAGTCGTTAGGGAGGGCCCTGTACCTGTGGCAAAGGCCTCTGCTGTAAGGAATGATACAAACTCAAGATGACTTCAACACAAGAGGGGGGCACGGCCTCACTGTTGTTCTGAAGGCTGAAGGCGCCTCGGGCTGCTGGCAGGACGAGCGCCCTCCAGAGTCCTGGGGGAGAGTCGTTCTCCTCCTCCAAACCAGGTGGCTGCCGGCCGTGGTACCCTGACCTCAGCCTTCTGTCCAGTGCTTCCTGTGTGTCCCGGGACACTTGTTATCAGATTTAGGGCCCTCCTAGATAATCTGGGACGGTCTCCACATCTAGAGCCTCAACTGGATCTGCAGAAGATGCTAGACCCAAATGAAGTATGGCTTACAGTTTCCGGGAGTAAGGGGTGGGACCTCCCTGGGGTGGGGGTGTCACTATCCTAACGTCACTGGCTCTTTTCTCTTCTCCAGGTGCCATCTTAAACAATTTATTTTTATTTTTCTGTTTTTGAGGCAGGATCTCACTATGTAGCCCAGGCTGACCTCAAACTCACAGCAATCCTCCTGCCTCAGCCTCCCAAGTGCTGGGGTCACAGGCATGCACCACCTTGTCCAACTCAGTTTACCTATTTTGACTTTTCCAATTCACAACAAACCCATGAGACAGGTTATTATTTTAGTCCCTGATGAGAAAATGGGGGTAAAGGGCCACAGGTCATGTGGAGCAGTCTGGAGAATCTGACTTGGGTGGAAAGTGAGGATTGAGGAGTAATGCGGGAAGTTTGGATAAACTAGTTAAGGTCACATTCATGAAACACCATCATCATTATTATTGTTATTATTATTTTTTGCTACCAGGAACCCAACCCACGACCTCAAGCTTGGCAGTCGGGCACCGTGCCACTGAGCTACATCCCTGGCCCTTATTTTGGGTTTCGAGATAGAGTCTTCCTATGTTGTTCAGATTGGCTGTGAACTTACTATGTAGCCCAGGCCGTCCTCGAACTTACTGCCATCCTCCTGCCTCAGCCTTGTGCTGGAATTGCAGGTGTGTGCCACATTCAAAATACTCCAGATACCTGGATATGGACTTATGCATTATTCTGTGAGTAACGGGCACTCGTGGTGTTTTCGATTCAGAGCAGCAGGTGGGGATGGCTATCAGGAACCTGATCAGAAAGCACTGCGGAAAATAAGACTGGCGGGGCTTCCCAGCAAAGGCTCACAGAATTGCTATGCGTGGTGATGCAGGCTGGGCCTCGGAGGAAGCAGAAAGGACACTTAATAGCTGAAGTGTCCTTACTTAAGCTACTAGACACTTAATCCATCTCCTCACCCCCATATGTGGATGCTGAGTCCTTCCTTCAGGCTCCACTCATGTGTCTTCTTGTCTGCCACTGGCAGGCAAAGGGTCGAGAGGTGATAGGTCTCCACCACCTCCAGCAGAGGTAAGGTCTCCCATCAAAGAAGCGCCCTGAGGATTGGAGGCACCTGCAGGCGGCGCTCCTAGCAATGCAGCTTTCTCTACTGTTTTGATTTGGTCACTTGGAGGGCAGTGGCCCACTGAGGATGGGGCAATGTCCCTCCTGAGGGTAAGCGACAGTCGGCTCTGACCTCTCAGTGGAGCAGCCATGAGGCCAGAGAGAAGCATGGTCATTGCTCAGGGCTGTCTTTGTGAGAAGCAGCAGCAGGACAGAGAGATGCTGCTGTTCGCCACAGCCCTCTGCTTGCAACCGCTGCTGCTGCTGCTGCTGCTTCTGCGTAGCCGCTCAGCTGTTCAGAGTCCTGGCAAGGACATGACCAGTGGCACCTCAGAGGATTCCTGTTAGATAACGGAAGGCTGGAGGCAAGAGACCTCAGAGGATCAACAAAATGTTCTTTTGTGGTTTTTTGAGACAGGGTCTTGCTATGTGGTCCAGCCTGGCCTTAAACTCACTATGTAGCCCAGGCTGGTCTTGAACTCACTGTTATGTTCCTGCCTCAGCCTCCTGAGTGCTAGGATTACAGGGGCACACCACCATGCCTGGCCAACAAAATGTTTGGAAAAGTTGAAGAGTAAATATCTTTTTCTGACCCATATAAGCAAAAATGGGAATCCTTATTTGCACTGTGGCTTTTGGTTAATTTTAAAGAGTGCTTTCCCATGTGGACTTCACTTAGGATTTTGATGTAAAGGCAAATCTGTTCATTTTAAAATGAAATTCAAACAAGGCAGTTGATTATAAAAATAAAAAGGAAAATTAACAGATTTTAAAGGAGACTTTCCCCCTGGCCCGGGAATATCTTAACTCCATATAATATCCTCCTTCTAGGGCTACAGAGTGTAAGTTCTGAGTGGGGTATAAAGGCATGCACTTGTATCTCAGCTACTGGGAAGGCCAAGGCAGAAAGATCACTTGAGCCCTGGAGTTCAAGACCAGCCAGGGTAACACAGCAAGACCCTGCTTAAAATCAAACAAGCGCAAGATCACTCTGCTTGGGGACTCCAAATGTGGCCTGGAGGTTATCACCAGCAGCCTTGGAGCTCATGCAAATGCAGACCTGCAGATCTACTGAATCAGAGTCTGCATTCTGACAAGTTCCCCACAGGATGCTGGTGCGTGTGAACAGTGTTCTTTTTTTTTTTTTTTGGCGGTACTAGGGATCAAACTCAGGACCTTGTGCTTGCCAGGCAAGCACTTATTCCACTGAGCTATATCCCCCGGTGCGTGTGAAAGAATGGAAAATCCTGGGCAATAAGCAGAGACACCCATGTGTAAAAGAAATGGAAGAGAACAGTAGGCAAAACAGTTAACTAATTCAGACTTGTGTGTGAACAGGCCCCAGTTTGAGAGCACATTGCTGGAGAATCAGACCTTGGAGTGACCTGTGAAAGAGGTGTCACTCACAAGTAGGCCACCTCCCCTTGGTCCTCATCGTAATTACAAACGAATAAGAGAATCCCAGAACCAGCAACTGTTAGAACTCAATGAGCTATAGGATTTGTAGTAGTGCACATGGGGTCTGGATGCTCAGGTTGAGTTTGTGCCCTCCAAATCTGGATATGAAATTCAAAATAAACATGTCCTGAGCAGGCGTGGTGCTGCACACCTGTGATCCCAGCACCCAGGAGGCTGAGGCAGGAGAATCACCACAAGTCTGAGGCCAGCCTGGACTACACAGCAAGGCCCTGTCTCAAAAAAACAAAACTAAACTAAATATGTTCTGGTTGCAGTGTGGAGCTTGAGCTCACAGGCTGTGTGGTCTGGGAGCAAATTTGTCAGCTGCATGGATCTCAATCCCCATCCATAGAAGCCACCTGGGAAACTTCAAGATGTCCCCAAAAAAGCTGGAACAGAGGACTATGCCCACATGCCAGGCTGGCTGGGGATACCTGCCCTTTAGGAGCTCCCTGGAACCAGTTGCTTGGCTTAATGTAGAACAGATCCGTGCCCAAAGCCACAAAAGGGTGGTGTGAGGTTCAGGGAGCATGCCTGCAGCAGCCAGCCAGATCACCAAGGCCAGGAGACTTCTGGAGGAAGTGACCTTTGATCTGAGCGCTGAGGACAAGCAAGGACTCGGGAAGGGAGGAGGAAGGAAGAGCATCCCCTGAGAGGGACCAGTGCACATGTGGGGGCTGTGGAGCAGCATCCCTGCCTGGAGAAGGGGGAGCCCTCCCCTGCAGAAGGCCTGCCCTGCAGGTAGCTCAAGCTCTGCATGGCCTTCTTCCCGTTGGTTTCTGCACAGTGTGGCACTGCATGCCTGTAATCCCAGCATTCTGGAGGCTGAGGCAGGGGATCGCTGTGAGTTTGAAGCCGGCTGAGGCTACTTATTGGGACCTTGTCTCAAAAAACTGATCAAATAATAAATAAATAAAAGGTTCCTGAATTTTCCAGTTTAGAATGCAGCCCTGGATTCACAGTGCTCGAAGCACAGGTGGTCCAGCTGGGTATGATGGCACACGCCATACTTGTGCAAAGGTACAAAGTAGTCCTTTTCTACACGTAAAACACTTCATGTTTATTTTATTATGTTTGTGGTACATAATTATATTCATCATTGGGAATTGGTGCATGCACATAACACATCTTAATTCTTTTTTACACAGTAACTTTGAGAGTCATGTATTAATCACGTATTCCCACTGCTGTCACACACATTATATCAGAGGAGAGGGTTTAATCCGGCTCACAGTTTTGAGGGTTCAGCCCATGGTCAGCTCTTCCAAGGCAGGACCATCACGGCGGAGGGAAGGGTGGGGCCGAACCGCCCATCTCACATCACCTGGGAAACGGAGCAGGGGAAGAGCCAGGGAGAAAGGGACCAGCTGCTTGGCTCCAGACACTGTCCCCAAGGTCACAGCCCCTGAATCTCCCAGACACTCAGAAGTGTCCCTGCTATCTCTCAGGCTACTCAGGTTGACAACTGAGATTAACCCTTGAGGGTCAGCTCCTGAACTTCCCTCATTCCACAGCTCACAAGGTGTGCGAGCCTTCACGATGCTCCACTGGACAGTGTCATCTTTACAGACAAACAGGAGTAAGAGCATCATAAAAACATGCTTTTGGGTTCAATTTTAGGCTTTTAAACCTTTGTTTCTCTGTGTCGTTGATTTTGAGGCAGGCTCTTGAGATGTAGTTCAGGCTGGTCTCGAACAGTGCTGGGATTACCGGTATGTGCCACCACATCTGTCTAAGCTTTTGTACTTTTGTGTTTTGGGTTCGTTTTTATGGTACTTGGGATTGGACCCAGGACCTTCACATGCACTGAACTATATCCCTAGCCACCCCTTCAATTTTAAATTTTGAGACAGGGCTAAGTATGGTGGCACATGCCCGTAATTGCAGGACTCAGGAGGCTGAGGTAGGATGGCTGTGAGTTCAAGGCCAGTCTCAACTACATAGCAAGACTCACTCTCAAAAAAACAACAAAAAAATTGTTTTTTAAGACAGGGTCTCACTAAATCTCACTGAACTGCCCAGGCTGGGTTCAACCTTGCCATCCTCCTGCCTCAGCCCGCAGAGTGCTGGGATTATACGTATGTGCCATTGTACCTGGCTTGTACTTCATGCATCCCTCACCTTCAGCCCAGTTTTCAGTCGAGAAAAATGCATCTCCTTGCTGCTGGCCTTGCCCGAGGGTGTGCTGCAGCAGCAGGTATGAAAGCTCCATGACCCTGTGCAGCCTCCTTCCCCGCGCCCTGGCTGTGGCCCTCTTCCCACACCTCCTGGCTCCTGTGTGGGCTCTGACTTTATTTCTATGCTGTTAATTGGTTTGTCCTGCTGCTTGTTCCTCTTGGATCTGCTTAAAAAATATAAATAAATAAATAAATAAAAGCTTGGCTCTCACATTTGGGCTACAGAGTTCCATTCATCTTTGTGGCAGTGATTCCAGTATGTTCTTAAAGACAGCAAATAAATGAACGAATAAATAAATAAATAAATAAATAAAATAAACTGAACCGGTCTCCCTCATGAATTCTGTTCTGAGACTGAACATCAGAAGGCAACCCCAGGGCGGTGTCGTCTGGCTTTGTTTCCTCATTCGGAGCAGGGCACAGCTCCATACGCTCTTAATTTTTGCTAACCAAAATTCAGAGGTGTGTTTGTGATTGGTGGTCTTTCTAAGAATCCAGCAAGATTGCTTCAGACTTTGAAGGAGCTCGAGCAGAGGTCTGGAGGTCTGAGCCTGGAGGCCTCCCATGACACTCGACTTGCATTCAAATCAGCAGCCTTCTTGCAAGAGGAGATGTTTGATTCTCTCATCTTTAAAGTATGTTGCGTTCAGCTACTACTTGAGCTATCGGGAGACCTCTCAAACATTAGGAAGAAAAGTTCCAGTTATTTCCCTGAACCTGGGGCCCCAGGCTCTCAGGATGTTGGGGATTTTACAATGGTCTCTCCATCAGCCCTTCCTGATTTTGGGACAAAATGCCCCATAAGCACAGGCTACAGGACAAAGGAGTTACTCTGGCTCACAGGGCAGGCAGGCCGGAGAAGTGGGCAGACCCAGTCCTCAGGGCCCAGCCCCCAGAGCTCGGTTTCCTATCTCCTAGGCCTTCGAGGGGTGAAGCTGAGGAGTCTGACAAGGTGACAGCGGAGCTGAGTCCAGCTCCCCACGCACCGCCCACCCAGCGAGGGGGGAGGGAAGTTTGTCTGACTTGTATATATGTATACATACATGTATGTATGGCCGTTTTTTTTTTTTTTTTGGTACCAGGGCTCAAACTCTGACCTTGTGTTTGCCAAGCAGGCGCTTGTTCCACTGAGCTATATCCCTGGCCCTGTGTATGGTCTTTTTGAGCTATATCCTTTTCCCTATGTAGGTCAGGCTGGCCTTGAACTCGTGGCTGTCCTGCCTCAGCTTCCGAAGTGGAGGGATTCCAGGCCTGGGCCACCACACCTGGCGCCCTGCTGCTATGTAAATAAATGCTATTCCTCTCATGATAATAGCTTTTCTACAAACTAGAATACATGCCCAGCCCCTTCCTGGTCTCAGGGAATGAAGCCCATAGTCTGGGAAATAGGCTAAAAGTGTGCACCAAGTAGGTTCTCTTGAGGGGCTACTGAGCTGAACATGAATGTCTGCTTTACGCGGGTATGAACATCTCCCAATTTAAACTGGGCATCATGGCCCGTGCCTATAATCCCAGCACGTGGCAGGCCAAGGCAGCAGTATTGTCATGAGTTTGAGGGCAGTCTGGTCTACACAGTAAATTCAAGGCCAGCCTGAACTGCACAGCAAGACCCTGTCTCAAAAACAAACACCCCCCCTGCAACTAAACCTCCCAATTTAGTCTGTTCAGTTATGTCAGGTGTGGTGGCACACACTGTGATCCCAGCACTTGGGAGGCTGAGGCAGGAGGATCACCACAGAGTCCAGCCAGCCTGCACTACACAGGGAGGCCGGCTCATAAAAAGCAAACCAAACAACCAAATAACCAGCTCAGAGCTCCCCGCAGGTTTAACATGCACATCCTAAGGGAAAGGCTGGAACCTCGAGTGGGGGCAACCAGGTCCTTCCTGTTGTTCAGGGCCTGTGGGGAGCTTTTGGGGTCCTGCTGAGGAATCCCACCCACCACCCCACCTCCGTCAGGACGTCTCCACGTCCAGGCTTACTCCACTGTAAACAGTATATACACACTGCACACGCATGCAACCTAACGTTAGCTCAATTGTCAAGCTTTTTGTCGTATTTTATTTTACGTTCTGGCGACTGGGGGATCCTCCTGCCTCAGCTCCCCGCCCCCCGCCCCCTGCGGCTTGGCGGTAACTGAAGCGTATTTTACTCCCCCTGGACAGCTTTCTTCTGCATTCTTTCGGGTCTCCCCAGCTCCTCGTAGCCCACGCGGGGCTGCAAATAGAGTCAAATCCCAGCGCCTCAGGGTGTGCAGTCAGAGGTCCCCTTTGCTGGGGGGCTCGCGACACAGGTGTGCGGGGCTGGGGGCTCGCCCAGAGTGACAGGCGAGGCTCTAAGTGTGCGCTCTGAATTGTCCTCAGGTAAGCAGGACGCGAGCGCCAGCGTCGCACTGGGCTCGGGAGGCGCCTTAGAGGACGTTCAGGGAGCCGGGCACCCCGGGAGCCGGCCCAAGCGACGCGCGGCAACACGGCGGCCTCTCGGGCTCCGGTGACAGAGGCGCGCCAGGGCTCCGCGCCGGACCGTCCCAGCTGTGTGGCTCGAGAGTCGCGCGGACGCCGGCTGCCCGCCCCCACGTGGCCCGGGGCGGCTCGGAGGACCAAAGTCTGCGCGCAGCCGGGCCCGCAGGTGGCGGCGCCGCGGGGACCCGCAGCGCCCGGGACAGACGCGCCGCGGAGTGGCCCCGCCCAGCCCCTCCCCCCGCTGCACGCGGCCCGCGCCCCCGACCCTCCCCCACGCGCCCGCGCTGCACCCGGCCGCGGCCCCCGGCCCACGCCCGGCTTCGGAGGGAAAGGCCCCGCCTCCCGCGGTTGGCGCTTAGACCCCGCCTCCCCACGCCCCTCATCGCCGCTGCCCAATCGTGAGCACGGATGGGCGGGATGCGGCGGTTGTCGTGGGGGACTTTAACCAATAGAAAAGCGTGCCGGGCCCGGGAGGCGGGACGGAGGGGCCCTTGTGACGCTCAGGTCCGTGTGAAAACTGGGGTTCCGAGTGCAAAGCAAAGTTTTTTTGTAAACCGTCTGCAAAGGCGGGGCGAGGGGGGGCGAAGAAGGCGCCCCAGACCGGGCCGGGTGCAGCTGCTCGGGCGGCCACCTTTATAGCGCCTCGGCCGTGGGCGCCCCGCTCCAGACGCCGCGGAGGACAGCAGCAGGAGGAGGGCCCTCAGATGCTCCGAGCCTCCTCGGCGCGCCGCCGCCCGCCCGCCGCCGCGCTCGCCCCGACACCCGGAGTCCTAGCGCCCCGCGTAGCTGCCAGCGCCCGGCCGCAGCGAGCGGGACCCGCCGGGCTGAGCTGGGCCTCGGCCGTCTGACCCGCGCCCGCGCCCTCGCCCCGCCGCCGCCATGGGGTGCTGGGGCCGCAACCGCGGGCGGCTGCTGTGCATGCTGCTGCTGACCTTCATGTTCATGGTGCTGGAGGTGGTGGTGAGCCGCGTGACTTCCTCGCTGGCCATGCTCTCCGACTCCTTCCACATGCTGTCGGACGTGCTGGCGCTCGTCGTGGCGCTGGTGGCCGAGCGCTTCGCCCGGCGGACCCACGCCACGCAGAAGAACACGTTCGGCTGGATCCGCGCCGAGGTGATGGGCGCCCTGGTGAACGCCATCTTCCTGACCGGGCTGTGCTTCGCCATCCTTCTCGAGGCCGTCGAGCGCTTCGTGGAGCCGCACGAGATGCAGCAGCCGCTCGTGGTGCTCGGCGTCGGCTTGGCCGGGCTGCTGGTGAACCTGCTTGGGCTGTGCCTCTTCCACCACCACAGCGGCCTGGGGCGCGACGGCCACGGCCACGGCCACGCGCACGGGGGCCACGGCCACACCAAGGGGGGCCGCGCCAGGAGCGCGCGCCTCGGCCCCGGCGCCGGCCAGGCCAGCGCGGCCCCGGGCGAGCCCGGCCCGGAGCAGGAGCACGAGCAGGAGGAGACCAACACCCTGGTGGCCAACAGCAGCAACTCCAACGGGCTCAAGCTGGACGCGGCAGGTAGGCGGGGGCGGCCCCCGCAGGTGCTCGGTGCGGAGCGGGACCCCTGTGGCGGCGGGGTCTCGGGGCGCGCGGCGAGCGGCCGGGCGCAGTGCGGGTCTACGGGTAGGACAGGGCGCACAGGTGACTGTCATCCCGCTGCGCTCTGCCCGGCGCTTGGCTGTCACCAGGGTCCCGAGAGACTCACAAGCGCTTCCTAGTTCAGATCCTTCGCTCTCTTGGGAAGCAGGAAACCCCCAGATTTTCCCAACTCATTAGCTGTTGGGTGTGGGAAACCTCGCTTTGCCCAAGTGGTAGTTACGCCTATTGAAGGACTTTCATAATGATGCGCTCAGCGCATATAAATTCTGGTTAAAGGTTTCGTTTATGAACGGTGGTATGTGTTTCAGTTAATTGGCCCCTAATCCTGAAAATCACAGTCTTAAGGACCTGTCCGGGCGTGCTTAACGTTTACTTCACTTAGGACTTTCATAGGGCTACTAAAATAAGTGGTTGTGATGGAGTTACCTTTCTTGTTGTTGTTCTGCAGTACTGAGGATTAAAGCCAGGGCCTTCTACCACTGGGCTACATCCCCAGCCAACTTTTACTTACTTTTTTTTTTTTTTTTTGAGACAGGATGTTACAAAGACACGAAGTTGTCCCAGCTGGGCTAGAACTTGCCATCCTCCTGCCTCAGCCTTGCAGCGTGCTGGAATTGTAGGCATGTGCCACCGCGCTGTGCATTATCTTACATAATTTTAAGGGAAAGTTTCCCTTTTGAACACATGTTCTTAAAAGAAATTTGGAAAATGTTGAAAAAAATCGAGAAAGAATAGACTATTGCTCCATGTTCAAAAATATTAACAATTTGGTGTGTTGCCCTCCACTTTTTTCCATTTATATTTGCTTACTTAATCGTGTCATGTGCTACAGAGCCAGTTTTCCTTTCCAAGTACAGGATATTATCAAAGTTGCTGTGTGTGTTGGAAAGGTTTAATTGATACTTCTCATTCCATGTGGCATGGTGTTATTCCAAAAAAAAATAAGTTACTCTGGTGTGTAATTCCTTTGAAAGACCAGTGCTTTGGACTTGAAAGGCTTTAGGATACCTTTCATTTAGTTGCAGCTTTCCTAATAGTCTTGGGCACGCCCAAAACCCAGCAGGGTGCACACAGGCCCCTGTCCAGGGAGAAGAGGCACGGAGCAGAGGAGGTGAGGGGGAGGCGTGGAGGGCCTAGCAGTATCCTAATGACTTCATTCAGGCCTGGCTGCCAGGGCCTGGCTAGCTCCCAGGGCGTCAGTTCATGTTCAAGGGCTCCACACGCTTGCGGTGTGCTTGCTCGAGGAACAGGTTTGCACCCTCCCCACCACTTAGAGGAATTAGAGGGGAATGTTGATAGAAGCACTTGAGATGATTTGATAAATAGTTTGTGTTTCTTTTTAGAACCAAGAAAACCCAGGAGTGAGGATGCCGTGGAAGTGCAGGTGAACGGGAATCTGATCCGGGAGCCTGAGCACCTGGAGTCCAAGGATGACGATGCGGCTGGGCAGCTCAACATGCGAGGCGTGTTTCTGCATGTGCTTGGAGACGCCATGGGGTCTGTGATTGTCGTAGTCAATGCAATTCTCTTTTATGTTTACTGGAAAGGTTGTCCCGAAGGGGATGTCTGTGTGAACCCATGTTTCTCTGACCCCTGCAGAACATTTGTAGAACTGATTAACAAATCGCACCCAACAGTTTCTGGGGCTGGGCCTTGCTGGGTGCTATATTTAGACCCAAGCCTTTGTGTTGTCATGGTTTGTATACTTTTTTACACAACTTACCCATTGCTTAAGGAATCTGCTCTTATTCTTCTACAAACTGTTCCTAAACAAATTGATATCAGAAATTTGATAAAAGAGCTTCGAGATGTTGAAGGAGTGGAGGAAGTTCATGAATTGCATGTTTGGCAACTTGCTGGAAGCAGAATCATTGCCACTGCGCACATAAAATGTGAAGACCCAACGTCCTACATGCAGGTGGCTAAAACCATTAAGGATGTTTTCCATAACCATGGGATTCACGCGACCACCATTCAGCCGGAATTCGCTAGTGTAGGCTCTAAGTCGAGCTTGGTCCCATGCGAACTCGCCTGCAGAACTCAGTGTGCCTTGAAGCAGTGCTGCGGGACACGACCGCCGGCCCTCCCTGGCAAGGATTCAGAAAAGGTCCCTTCAGTTAGCATTTCTTGTCTAGAGCTTAGTGACAATCTGGAGAAGAGGCCCAAGAGGACTAAGGGTGAGAACAGCCCAGCCGTGGTGGGAGAGGTTAAAAGAGTACCTGACACACCCGAATCATCTCTGTGAGTCTGGAAACAGATGGTATTTGACTTCTTTTGCTTTAAACTGCAAGAGGAAAAAAGACTCTATTGAAATTCTGAGTTTGCCAAGCAGTGTAGTTGAAGTCCGTGTCTGGTCACATTTAATTCTATTTTTGTAAGAACACAATGGGACTGCGTAACAGAGTTCTATCTTACAACTTCGTGATTATTAGTGCACAGGACAGCCATGCTGTAACAGCCTTTGAAAGCCAGTTTGAACACTATGTTACATTTTTTGTTGAAAGTATAAACCTTATATAACAATGACTTTTGATTTCCAGTTTTCTCGTGACAAAAATTAGGGGGATAAATAAAGTTGTTACTGGAATTTCTCTGGTTTTCTTTCCCCCATTGTTGTATTTTGTGAGAATTATAATTGCTAGACCTTTAAAATTGACAAATTTGTTTCCTTTGATGTTTTAAGGAATGTTTACTTGCCCTTTGATATCATTGCATAGCATAATGGCACCATTTTTTGAGAGTGACTCATGAATATTAGCAGGAAGTACGATCAGTTACTGTTCTGTTTTGTGTGTTGCTGAGTAATAAGCAGTGAGATAAATTAACAATCATAGTTCACACGTAGTAGGGCATGAAGAGAAGAGCAAGAAAGAGTTTACCAACTAAATGTTGAAATTAATATCTATTAACATTCAGAATGCAACTCTAAATTCTGAGAATTTCATTTCATCTTGTTTTACCAAAGTTCGTCTGAAACGTGGGCATATTCACCAGCATTACTTCTGTCAGAGATTGGTATTAGACACATGGAGCTGAACGTGCACTCACAAAATGTCATGCAAGCTGTTAACCTTTCAGATTGCATCAAGAAATCCTTAGTCGTTTTTTTAGTAATAATGGATTCAAACAGCTTTGAGCATAACCAGTGGTGCTTGTGTGCGGCAGAGCCCCTGACTTGAGAGAAAAGAATCAGATGGTTAATCAGTTTGCATATTAAATTCTTAGCAAAATAACTTGAAAAGATGAAGATCTGGGAGTCATCATGTCTTGACATTGCTTAGTTCCTCCAGGGGCTAATCTTGTAGGATGTCACAATATCCACCCAAAAAAGCATTCTTGGTTATTGCGTTATTGCTGTATATTTCAGATCCAACACAAATATTTAAGGGTGTTAAGTTATATTTTTTTGAGAAGAGTTACGCTTTGTAAAGAAAAATGTAGATTTTGTCCTCAAAAGAATGAATACTAATATCAGTTATGTATAGCTCTATTTTTCTAGAAACAAGGTATTCTGACTACTTCAGTAACTTTTATAGCTGACGACTTTTGGGATGGCTACTTTTTGGGATTTGAAATAATTCATTGCATAATAGGTCTTAAGATAAAAGTATTGGGATATGACAGTAACTTTGAAAAGGGATAATCTTTTGTGGTAGAGATGGTGTGTTTTTTTCCCTAATCTAAGCCTGTTGCTGGCAATGGGCCTATTTAAGAACAGCTCATTTTTTTTTCCAGTGACAATGAGGTGATTTAAGAACATAGTTTGTGAATTCACATTTACTATAATGGGCCAAAACTGTAACCTGCCAATTTGCAATACATCTTAACCTTTTAATGCTTGTATCTGATATTGTGTAATTTAGCTCTTTAACTAGTAGTTACTTTGAATTTTGCAAAAAAGATTGGGTTTCTGTTTTTTTTTTGTTTTAAAGTGAAGTAGAAGAATGTACCTGGGTGAAGGAGGGAAAGCTGCAAATTGTACTGTGTCCTGTGCACTGTTGGCTTAACACGTCACAGAACACTTTAGTAGAATCTTAGAACAATTTGTCATATAAACATCCCAGCAACGATGCACCAGGATAGCTGGTAAGCTGCATTGCCCCCAGTGGGTTTTCTGTACAAATGCTCTCCGGTCTGTGGGAAAGGTGCCACGTCGCCTAGGTATGACGACGTCACTCAGGTGAGGGTATATAAGGATGGTAAGCATGGAACAAGGGCTATGGCTTATTTTTCAAAAGTGCTTTGAAGGTTATAGACTTTAGGTTTAATTACTTCGCTTTTCATACTTTCTAAGTAGCTTATCTGTCACAGTGGTACCATAGGAGTTTCTTTTTTTCAAAAGATTGTCATAGCAGAACCAGTGGGCACTGACTTACCTTTTGAGTTTTAGCAATTATTTATTTCTTTACCATGCACTTTCTAACCCATTTTTAGCTATATTAGCATTATCCTTAAGAAAGAACATGTTTTATATTTAAATATTGTGGGATTTACGTGACTTTTCCAAAATAGCTTATTCCTGAAAGAGTATGAGGGGAATACCCAGAATCATTAGGAGACTTAAACCCATTATTTAAATATGCTGTTCCAGGCACTGCATCAGTTGTAGGGTTGCACCCCTCCTACCGGCTCGTACATTTGAGCAAGATCAGTGTAGAACGTGTGTTGAGAAACTTGTCTGTTGTCTAGATTTACTGAGAAGGAGGTGCTGCATGTGACTGAATCAAAACCAACCGGAAAACTTTTCAAGCCAAATGCAACCTTACTGATGGGAAACTTAATTCTCCATTGTCAACTTTGTGCTTGTGTGATCATTTTTTTCTTCCTGGAGATTCTTATATTGCAAAAATATGGGCTAGAACCTGATAAAATCTTCATTTTGCTGAAACTAAACTGCTGAGTAACTTTATCCAAAGGTGTGTAAGTTGTATAGGGAAAATTTCCAAGTGCACCTTGAAAAAAGTCACAGTACGTAGAAGAGTGTTAACATGTTTGTGTCTTGTTGGTATCTTAGTTAAGTTTTAAATTTTGGAAAGTTTTGAGGGAATAGACCTATGGAACCTAATGTGAAGTATTTAGTAGGTTAACTGGTATGGAGTTGAAGATTTTTACTTTATAAAACAAATATTTGAATGATGAACATGTCATTAACCTGCTGTCTTAAGATGTTCACACATACGCAAGTATGCAGAGTAATTCTACGATATAAAAATAATTTATTTTAATACTGACTTTCAGTTAAGTTGACAAAACAGTATTAAAACTCTTGGGAGGGTGGAAGGGTTTTTTTGTTTGTTTTTTAAGTTGAAATTGTCATACAGTGTTTTACCGTCTTCTGAAATGGCAGTTGTAATAGCACTATTTTGATGTAGCTCTACCAATAATATGGCAATGTAATTTTGTTTTACTAACAAGTTCGGGAATATTGAGCAGTCATTTTCACTGTCACAAAAGCCTTTTGTATGTTATTCAATTTAAATTTTTAAACCAAAAATTTTATGGTTCATTGACTTTGGCCAAAAGATGCTGAAGGGAATGTAACATACAATGACTATGTAGTTATATAGAAAAAGACAAAATGCCATGTTACGGTTCTGCCTTGAAACAGCACAATGAGATGTATCAGTGTCTTCTGTGATTCTTTATGAAACTTCCATATTGTGTTGTTGTTGTGTCTGCTGTTGCCTGCCTTTTGGGTCAGACCTGGCACAGTTACATGCAGTTATCATCTCATTAAGTGCAGATGCAGATAAAATGTCTTAGTGCTGCAACAGTTTACCTTTTTGTATGTTTTATGACTATGTTATTTTCCAAAGCTGTTCCTACCTCACCATGAGGCTTTATGGATTGTTATGTATTATAAATGTTCTATATGAGACAGACTACTGTGTTTCTTCTCATTTATTAAAAGTTAAGTAGAAAAATAAACTAATTTTAATATCCACTTTGTGTATATGGCCTCCCCTCCTCTACGCGGGTGGGTTATGGGAAAGAAATGTGGGTTTCAGGTATCCAAAGGGAGGGAGATTACAGTTTAAACCACCTGTTGCCAGTGTGCAGAGCTGGAGTGCGGAGGAAGACTAGGGTCATTAGGTGTTTTGTCCCTACATACATGAAACTTAGCCCGAAAGTTAGTAGATTAGTGTGAGTAAGTGATCATGGGGGCTATCACAAATTTAGCATCATTTATTTAAAGAACTTGAACTGGCTGGGAGAAAGTTGAAAAATCAGTGGACAAATGGCAGTAGGTAACCAGGGAGATTCCTCAGTGCAGGGGGTTTAACAAGGGAGGTGGTGAACGTTTTTGGAGAAGATGGAGGAGTGGAGGTGCTCACAGGTGAGGGGGAAGGAGCCGGGCTTGAGGTAGAAGGTGGTGAGGAAGATACCCCATGAGCAAGCGCACAGAGCACTGCACGAGATACATCTGCGGGGGGCTGTAGATGCTGGGAGAAATCAGTTTTCCACTTCCTCCACACCGAGAGCCTGAACTGTTCCCAAACATGGCCACATTCACAGACACCACTCCTCCGCTGAGGCCACACGCATGGCTTCCGAGCTCCCAGTGGGCATCAGAATCGCTGTTGGCCAGGTTTTTATTTTTCTTAACTGGGATTTTCTTTTTTTTAAATCACTTCCTGGGATAATATTTTTCAAAAAATATCTCCAAACCTTCCCTAACTCATTCTGTATACGATGGATGCACATTTGGGTGAGAGGTATTGCTACTGGGGTAAACAAAAATATGCTAAGGAGGCCAAGTAGCGATGTTTTTAAAGAGATTTCACAGACATCTATGAATCTTCAGAACTAGCACGTGTGCTTACCCCAGCTGCACGACGACAGCCTCTTCCCGTTGCAGTGACTTGTGACACTTGTGCTCATTTGGAAAGCAGTTTCCTTCTAGATTGTGAACTAGGAGGTCAGGACGGCTTTTCCGTCTTTCCTCAGGCTGTTGCCCAGGGACTAGGCGTGTAGCTATTTAAAGGTGTTTGGCTGGATGGTGAGGAATGGCAGGACTGGAGAAAGGTAGCATTAACAGCTGTAACACACTGAGTGCTTGTTACATACAAGGCAGATTGTCATTCAGTCCTTACAAACCATTAGGCATATGCCATTACTACCATACAGACGAACCTATCTGTTAAGACCGCTTACTCGAAGTTATCTAGTTGGTAGCTGTGAGTACTTGGCCAGACCTGGACGGAGTAAGGAGCCTGCTTGCCCATCACTTTGGACTGTCTGACACTAACTGCATAATGAACGAAAATGGAGAATTCCTTCTAAGTTTCACCCAGCGAACACCAGTGAAGCCTTCTGTCCTAAACACTTAACGAGACAGGCACTGAAAGAAAGATGATGCGAGGGGGCTGGGGAATGAACCTAGGGCCTTTGTACTGAACTACATCCCCAGCCTTTAACATTTTTTTAATTTTTATTTTAAATTTTGAGATGGGGCCTCTCTAAGTCACTAAGTTGCCCAGGCTAGGCTTAAACTTACTGTCATCCTACCTCAGTCTCCCAGGATGCTGAGGTCACAGATATGTGGCCCTAGAAAAATGATTTTTAAACCATTTGATATTTATCTTCAAAAGTGAAAGTAGTCACCAATTGCAAAATCAGAATTTTCGTGCCTAAATTAGACTTAGTTTAGTTATTTTGCATTATATGGGTTAGAAAAATAACACTGCTTTTTGGATTTAAATCCTCACTTGGTTTTAATCCAGCCATGAGGGCAGTGAATCTTCACAAACTAGTAGTGTTTTCACTTACACCACTGTACTGCAGCAGGCCAATGGTGGCTTCCATCTTCGCAGGGTTGTGCTGAAAACTGGGGGAGAAGCAGGGCTAAGGGAGCTAAGCACGGCTGAGGAGATGGAAACTTCGGTTTTGGACGGGGCGGAAACACACCTGAGTGTGACAGTTCCAGTGCAGAACCCTCGGCGCTCGGAACAGCTTAGCAACTCTGGGCTCCTCCTACACACGCACCTGTAGGGACCTCCGCCCTGCCCAGCGCCGGGCACCTCACCTGTGGGGCCTCTTCAAGCTGAGCTTTTGCCAAAGGACCCAGAGTACATCCAGCCCCCTCCTTTGACATAGATCCCTCACATTTTGTACGAACTTCACTTTCGCCCTGCAGTCTGGAAATCATGCTTCAGGCATCCGAAGGTTTGATTTCTGAGGCCGAGAGTCCCTGACAAATGTTACCCTTGATAAAGGAACGGGTGCAACCACGGTCACTGGAATTGGTCACGGGACCGCTGATAGCTCTTTTGAAGTGTATGGTAAAAACTGGGTTTCCAGCAATGTAAAAAGGGTTCAAAACCAACATCTTTTACTACAATCCACAGTGAAATATCCACATCAAAATCTAGAAGGACTGCCTCTAACTACTAATGGTGAAAAGGGAGAGGACAGGGCCATGTCGGGCAAAGTTTATCAGAGCTCTTTAAGCCTGGAGCAAGGGTGGCGTTTAGTGACCTACCCTGGGCTCTTATGTCAGATTTTAGATTCCTCTGGAAGGTGCTGGTCATGAGACAGTATTTATTGCTAAATCTATTAGGTCTCAAATTTATATACATAGTTTTGTTTGTTTGTTTTGAGATAAGGCTTTGCTATGTAGTTCAGGCTGGAATTGAAGTCACTAGGTAGCCCCAGCTGGCCTCAAACTCACCAAAATTCTCTGGCCTCAATTTCCAGATTGCTAGGACTACAGCGCTGGGATTACAGACATGTGCCACCATGCCCAGTTTATTGACCAGTAAGTATAGAAATTTGGCTGGGCTTGGTGGTGCCCACCTGTAATCCTGTACTTGGGAGGCTGAGGCAGGAGGATCGCTGTAAGTTCGAGTCCAGCTTGCGCTACATAGTCAGTTGAAGGCCAGCTTCAACTACATAGTGAGATCCTGTCTAAAAAAAATGTAATAAACTAGGAAAACTAGGTAGTATTTTGGGTAGACAGAATAACGCACACTCCAAAGGTGTCCATTAACCCTCAGAACCTGTGAATACATTATATGGCAAAGGACTTTGAAGATGTCATAGTAGATCTCAAGAAGGGGAGATTATTTTAGGCAATCCAGGTGGACCCAATATAACCATGAGGGTCCTTGAAAGAGGAGGCAGGAGAGTTAGAGAAGATGTGTCAACTAAAGTGATAGAAAAGGCAGAGGCAGGGAGAGAGAATCAGAAAGAGAGGAGGAAGAGAGGCTCCGTTAGATTTTTTGTTTGTTTTCTGAGGTAAGGTCCCCATATGCAGTCCAGGGTGGCCTCGAACTCACTATGCAGCCCAGGCTGACCTCAAATGCACCGTGGTCCTCCTGCCTCAGCCTCCTAAGTGCTGAGATCACAGGCCTGCACCACCACACCCAGCTAGATTTAAAGATGGCAGAAGGAGCCATTATCGGCCAGAGAAAGCAGGTGGCCTCAAGCTGAAAAAGGCAAAGAACTCACTGTAGAGTCATTCACCATTCCAGGCCTTTTTTCTCCTTGCAGTTTCTTTTATTTTTGTCCCATTTAGGGGCCTCCAGAACTAACCAAGTCGTGCTGACATCTGTGTTTATTCAGATTTATTACCTCCAGAACAGTAAGACACTGTGTCCAAAGTTGTTACAGCAGCAGTAAAAAACTAATGCCTACAGATATGTGCATTAATTCTATCAGGGAGACCTTAAAGGATTGTATTTGTGATTACAAAGACTCTGCCCTGTTGAGCTTAAATTGCAGACTAAGTTGTAAATAAAATTTTCTCAGAAAAGCACTGAATGGTGGTATAACTTTTGGCATAACTTTTTGTTTAATGCTTCTGTAATAATTTATGTTGGTGAGGGAAGTTTATACAACATTGATCCATGGCTTAAGGCGGGAAGGAGCGGCCGTGTTACATGAGCAATACGATGAGGAACTTTCCTTAGCTGTACCTGTGCCTCATTCATGTGCTGAGATTTGGAGCTTAAGGGGTAAATCATTCCCTGAGGGATTTGGTGGGAGTCCAGACTCCTTCGTGTGCACAAAGGCAACGAGTTTGAACCCAAGGAGAGCTCCCGGGAGACTGTCATGTTCATTAATCCTGGAAACCCTAAAGCCTCCCCGGACGTCTTGAGAGCGCTGCACGCCTTGCCCCACTCCCCTCCCTCCTTCCGCTGTTTCCGTCCCACGGAGAGCCTGCTGCTCCTCCCTCCCTTCTTCCTCCTCCCTGTTCTTGCCATCCTGTTCTTCCAGTCCCACCCTTCAGGAGGCATTAGACCTTTCCGGGTTAGAAATCTCTTGGGACCTCAGTTTTCAGATCTGGGAAATGGAGAACAGACTTAGAGGGGTCTTTCAGGGATTACATGAGACCAAAAGCTAAAGCCCACCCCGCTTTATCTTCTGACTCGGTGCTGAATGTTGCAGCCCACACCTTCTTCAGTACTGCTCTGTGAACTCAGTGGGATTTATGCTAGAGAAATTCATACGGCAGTGCCTGGAGGGTCTCCCAGACTAAGAGGAAGCAGAGGAACCAATAGCCGACCCCGGCTCTGTTCAGATGGCTCCACACTCTCCTCTGTGACCTGGGCCTGGGTCCCACCCCACGGTCAGCCCAGGAGCCAGATGAAACCCGTTAATATAAGCAAAGCATTCTGAACAGTGCTCGCTCTTGTAGTGCTTGGCAAACACAGCCATATTTATTCTTCTCCTTTCTTCTCTCTCTCCTCCTCTGCTCCCCAGCCCTAATCGGTGATTCTTAAGACCTTGATGGACCCCTGGGCTCAGCCCATTGGCCCTGTCCTCCAGGTCCCTCTGATCACAAACACTGCCTGCAGGAGACAGGAGTCTCCGGAGGGCAAGCAGGTGTTTACCTGCTCATCTGGGCTTCTTCGGGCAAAGGGCTGGCGGGGAAGAGGTTGGAGCTCGTTGCCTCTGGAGAAACGTTGAAGCTCTAAACAAGAAAGACCTCTCCCACTATGTGTGTGGGCTGCAGCAGGAGCCAGCGGTGCGGGGGTGGTGGCCTCTGGGCGTGTGCTGCCTGCCATCTTGCCTTGGGAGGCCTGCTATGGTTTCTGCTGAGGGCAGAGCATGGTCGTGATAGCATCTTGGACTGTCCCAGCTGGGGCAGGACTTAATCAATGGCAGGGGCATGCACAGTGCAAAGCACTCTGGCCCGGGCTCCCAGAGGCCTGGGTTCTGGTTCTCCCCTCTCTCCCCTGTGACTACAGCTGGCACGACGTGGCTGTGCTCTTAGGGCCAGTTTCCCCCTGTGGAAAGTGAGGGGCTGGACTCTGTCACCTCCAGGGTATGGTAGAACTCTGTTCCATGTCTCTCTCAGTGCCCAGTATGGAGGACACTGGGATGGCTCACCCTGAAAGAAGACCCTTTGCCTCCATGTTGGCTAAACCTGGCCCTAATTCTGTGTATTGATATGTACAGAGCCGGCTAGGAAAGTACTCTTATCCCTTAACTAGCTTTAAGCAATGCAAACAGTCTAGCCACGGTGCTGGTGCGCAGCCTTTGAAGCCATGGGGCAGGTCAGTGAAGCCCCGCCTACAGCTCCTTGCTGCTACTAAGGGTGAGCCACAGCTGTCGGCTGGGACAGAGCCTTGAGAAGGAATCGGTGCTGACCCAGGGCATGAAGGTCAGACATTGAAGCTGAGGCAGCTGACCCCCAAACACAAAGTGGTTCCTCAAGCTATGCTGTGCAGATTCCTCCAGACTTAGAGGCTGCCTGTTACTGGAATGTGGTACTTTGTCTGCAAACTTCTCTCTGCACATTGCAGAGGTGCTATCAGGCCTCCTACCTAGCCCAACTCACAGCACTCACCTTCTTCCTGCCATTCTCACAGTCACTCAACCCTGAGCCATTCCCCTCTCCACAAGTCAGTAAACCCGGGTTTGGCCTGGGTGGTGGCCATTCTTCCAGTGAGCCATTGTTCTGACTGCACTTAGGACCCCGTGGCTCCCCCACCGCTACAGATCGGGGTTTGTCCCCTTATTTTCCACATGCTTTGCACTGGGAGTGGTAGATTGGAATTTCAATAACTTTTCCCTGGGATTACAAATATAAACTCCTCTGGAACTTCTATAGCCCAGGGCCATGGTCATTTGATCACGTGTGGGGAGACGCTATGGGTCCCTCTGGGGCCTGAGGAGATGATGGCTTTTAAATGAATGCTTCCTATGTAAGAAATAAGGAAGCAGACTGTGCTCTGTATTGGTTGTTAAATTAAAAAGGACTAGACACAGGCATACAAGACTCAGACCTTTGTGTTAAGCACTCAACTTCCAAATTTAGCACCTGATTCCAAGGGTATGGTGGCATATGTCCGTAACCCCAGCACTCGAGAGGCTGAGGCAGGAGGATAGTTTCAAGACTAGCCTGGCCTACAAAGTGAGCTCAAGGCCAGCCTGAATGGCATAGGGAGATCCTGTCTCAAAAGGACAAAATAAACAAGTAAATAAACCTAATTCCATTTGGGGCTATTACAAACTTGCTTAGTGTTAACCGCTCAGGGGTGATGCAGACAATTGTGTCTTTATTAGTTTTTCTCGGAAGATTTGGCCCGGGCGGTGATGATCCCTAATTTTGCTCAGAGTGTGTCTGAATCTGCCTATCAGCTCTGTCTTCTAGCCCATCCGCCCAGCTGTGATCCAAATTCCGGACTGGATCTCTATCACCCGGCCTCCTCCCCTGCAAACTCCTGCCGAACCATCTTGCTACAACACGGATCCAATCCATTCTTCAAGAAACGTTTCTCGAGCTGCTCTGCAGTGAGAGGCACTCTTTAGGCACCGGGTTCCAGTGTGTGCTTCTGTTTAAGGTCCTTGGGTGGCTCCCTGTGGCCTTGGGCCACCGTGTAAGATCCTGCTGACAGCTCAGCTGTAGTCACCAGCTTCCCTCTTTCTCACAACCCCCTGCCACCTCCTGAAGCTTCTTTCTGCCCCCTACACCAGACACTGTCGCCCGGAGCTGTGCCGTGCAGGGCTCCATTCCATCATGCCCTCGGTCTGCTCTGTGTGGACCTTCAAGAGCCAAAGAAACACCTTTCTGAGCATCCAAGCTGCATCTCCTGTGACGGAAGGACCCCTGGTGGCCCAGAGTGGAGTGTGTCTCTGGAGGGTCTCATTTCCTCCCTCCACGCTCCTGCGCCAGTCAACTTTCTGTTACTATAACCACTGGCTGATCTTGTCGACTTGCAAAGAGAAAAGCTTCCTTTGGCTCAGAATTTCCGAGGGTCCAGTCCATAATCCATGGGCCCTGTTGTTTCCGGGCCTGAGGTGGGGCCCCAACCATGGTGGGAGTGTGTGGTGGAGTGGAACTGCTCACTGCATAGCCAGAAACAGGAGAGGGAGCAAGAGGAAGGGGCCGAGGTCCCGCTGTCCCTTCAAGAGCATCTCAGGACCTAAAGGCCTTCCACTAGGCCCTGCCTCCTAATGCTGGCACCAGCTCCCAGTGGTGCCAAGGGCTGGAGACCAAAGCCTGTGACACGCAGACGTCAGGGACCCTCAAACACAACAGTAGCACCTCCCACGCCCTGTTCTACTGCACACCTTCCTCTCAGTCCCACCCCAGGTCCTTCCCTCTTTGCCTACAGTTCACCCAACAGCCTCCTCAACCCATCGTCCCTCACCTGTCACCCACCATCGTGTCCCAAAGGGGTGAAACACAAAGAGTACAACCAGGCAGGAAACAGCCAGAGCCGGAGTCCCGAGCCCAGGGTCATACACCTAGGTCATCACTGGTGTCAGGAAATGACAGGCTGACAGGGGACAGAGCACAGTGGGCAGGACCTTCCCTGTCAGGTCCTGCGGGTGCCACCTGCCCTGTATTTCCTACAGGACACACAAAGCAATAGGCAAGGTTCTCTGTGGCTTCTCCTGAAACGTTGCCTGCATCCCTGCCACTCTCTTTCCCTTGGAACCAAGATGGGAGCTGCCTCCTATGTGGGTCCCCAGTGGGCACTTGCATCTGCTCCTTGCGAGTTCCTCTCCTCCTTCCTCTCACCTTGCTCCTTCCTTCTCTCTCTGACCCTTACCTTTCTCCCTCTCTTCCCTCCTTCCTTCTTTTCCTCTCTTCCTCTTTCCTTCCCTTCCCTCCTTTCCTTCCTTCCTTCCTTTCATAGACGCCGAGCGCTCACCTGTGGACATAAGCACTGGGCCTAGGGACATAACCACTGCCTTCGCAGAGTTCCAAGTCTAAGAAACTCCAGTGGGGTTCCAAGAGAAGTCCAATAATAGGTCATGGGTCCGTGGGTCCTTCCCTCAGAGGAATCCGTAAATAAATGCTGGATCAGTTATTGCTGGCCTGTTCACTGCAGTCTGAGGAGGTAAACAGTATCCTCCTGTGGCCAACCACAACATGAGGCTGAGTGAGATTAAGTATGGTTCACCTGGCTGGGCCTAGAGCCAAACCGACGCCTGCGAAGCTCTTGCTGTTGGTTTAATTATTGCCACTCTTCAACCCTATGGGAGGGTTTCTCTAAGATGCCCCTGCTGCCCTCTGGAGCAGGAATCAGTTTACTCCCTCACCAAATATTTATTGAGCACCTATGAAGTGGCAGGCACTGGTCATAGGGCTGGGGACCAGGCAGTGAACACAGACACTATCCCTGCCCTGGTGAAACCCACACTCCAGAAGGGCAGAGATGGCAAGATAAAGATATCAAAAGTAGGGCAGATGAAGCAGTGCTAAATTGCAAGGAGAAAAAAGTGAGTGAGCAGGTGATGCAGAGCAGAGGACAGAGGTGTTATTGTTTTAGGGAAAAGCTGGAAGGCCTAGGTGATTGAGGGAGGGGATGTAAACAGATGTGAGGGAGTAGGGGAGCAACCTCCCCTGTCCCCAGGATTTACGGGCAAGGAGCCCCTGGGAAGAAAGAAAGGACAAAGGCCCCAGACTCTGGCTACCGGCTCTCATGACCAGGAGAAGGAGATGTCTTTGGAGAAGGTCCGAGGCCAAGGTCCTAGAACAGACAGCTTCTTCCTCAGAGCAGATATTCTCACTGCCTGGATTTCCACCGTCTCATGCCCAGGGCCAGAGAAGCAACCCCAGGGGCGGGGCTGGCTTTTCAGGCTTCTGACTTGTGCAGTGACAGTGACCATACAGCAGGGCTCTGGGGATGGAGAGAGTCAGCCCGGTGGGGACAACCTCCCGCCCCCAGGCCTGCCAGTCTCTGTGGAGCTCGAAGAACTCCATTTGCCAAGCCATTTTGCCAAGCCTGGGTTTCTCTCCAACGCCTTGCTCCCTGGACTCTTGAAGCTTTGCAGAAGTTTGATCACAAGGTGAGACATCGTTGCTAGCTCAGTGTCGTCTCCCTGAAAAGGACAGCCCGCTGCTGTGGAGTGGGGCGGGGGAGGACAGGGACTTTGGAACCAGAGAATGGTTTTAGTGCTCACACTGGCTCTGGCAAGTTATATAACTGTGAGCCAGCTGCTGAGCTGGGAAACGAGGACAAGTGGGCAGGGACTGGGGGGTTAGCACTCAGCAGAAGCTCAGTGAGTGATCACTGTGGTGGTGCCCATTCCCTGGAGCTCTCTTGGGCTGTGGGAGCAGCCAAGCCCATGCTCTATCCCCTCTCTCATCTTCAGCAGGAAGTTGATAACCTGTGGTCCAAAGAGTGCTGGTTGATCTTGATCATCAGATGCCTGATTGGCTCAAGAGATGCTTAGGAAATTAGTAAAGTGCACCAGGTGTGTCTGGGTGGGTCATAGTGTGTGACCTCGGGGACAGTATCTGCTCCCTGCCCCTTGCTCTCTGGTGTTTCCTCCTGCTCTCTGCTTCTGGGCTGCCATGAAGTGAGCAGCTTTTCTTCTGCTACGGCGTTTCTGCCTTGGAATCAGCTGACCACAGATTGAAACCTTGAAAACTGAGCCACAATAAATCTGCCTTCTGTTAAGCTGCAGGCATCAGGTATTTGTCCCAGCTTGGAACACTGACCAGTTCTTATCAAGGACTGATCAGGCCCACAACCTCCCCAAAGAGACAAGTGGTATGATTTTAGGGCTCCAGGAGGATCAAAACCCTCTAGAAGAATTCAAGATTCTCTAGGGGCTGAGACAAAGAACTCTGGGCAGCCCGTATTTGTTTGGTTTTCAAACAAAGGAAGGGGATGTTGAGGAAAGTTTGGGAACTGAGCAGGACCTGGGGAGTCAGTTCAAAGACTCCCTCAGGTAGTAAATTATGCTAATTAGGAGACTACCTTATCCCCAGGTTGACTTTCACCACATCAGGAGCGAGATGCCTGCAGCTACAATCTCTAGTTAATTGGGGTTGGAGTCAGGCTTCTCAGCTGTAGCCTTATCTTGTCCTATGGGGCTTCATGGCTTCACAGGCCATTGCAGGCCTCAGCCAGGACCAGTGACTTATAGAGGTTCACTTACTATGAGTCTGCTGCCCATCTCCAGACAAGAGGCCTAGGCCTTGGACAGACTTATAGGTAAACATGGAAAGCCAATTGGTTAATTTTAAATCCTGCTGAAAGCTGCTTTGTAGTGGTCTCCATCAAGTACCCAGGACATCCAGAATCCAACTGGCGACGGGCGGATGATCTATCTCCCAATGTACTGGAGGAGCTAGGCGGGGGTGGAGGGGGCGCCACGTCAGATAAGTTATTTGAATTCTGTCAACTTCTGCCTGCCTGTCCTGGTAGAGCAGGGCCTGGAGACTTTTCCCACCTGGCCGTGGGATGTGATATTCTCTTTGTGTCATTTCAGTCACATCCTTCACAGATTAATTCAGCTAGAACCTGTCTTAAGGAGAGAATATTATTTTGGGAAGATCTATATGGTATATGTTTTAAGAATGCAAAATCAAGCCAGCCACGGTAGCACGAGCCTACAATTTCAGCATTTGGTAGGTTGAAGCAGGAGATTCGTCTTGAGTCCCAGGCCAGCCTGGGCTACATAGAGAGTTAGAGGCCATTGGAATATATAGAGAAACCCTGTCTCAAACAATAACAACAAAAAACTCCAAAAAATAAAGAAGCAGCTTCACTTGTGTTTTAACGATTTGGTTTACTGAGCCAGAGTTTGATATGTGCAGTTTTGTGTTTTCTACCTATGAAATACATCTGCGGGTGTGGTCAGAGTCAGGGCATCAAAGGATTTTCATTGCCCTTCTGCTTCTCAGCCCGTGTGGGGCTTGTGGGTGCTGGCTGGCTTGGGATCAAGCTTTTGCTGGAGAAACACGCTTGGGTTCTCAGTGGTCACGGAGTCCATGCTTGTCACGGCAATCTAAGGGCCACCTAGCTTGCAGGCATGGAAGCCTGTGTACCGCCTGCCTCCCCTGGCCTGAAGCCCCCTGTACGGCCACAGCAATCTCCTCAACTCTGGGACTTGAAGAAAGAAATGAATTTCTTATTGCACAAATTAAGCCTAGATGCATTTGTCTAGGAAACAAAATAATTCTGACAGTGCTTAGGGAAGTGTCCCGTAATAGTTTTCATGGTTGTTGTTTTTTTTCCTATGAATGTGTTCATATAAGGCTTTGTTGTCTAATCTAACCATTGTTCTTCTGGGATCCTTGGTGTGGGCCCTGCGGCTCAAGACCTCCGTGCGTGTGTGTGTGTGTGTGTGTGTGTGTGTGTGTGTGTGTGTAAGGTGACTATCTATATAAACTCATACAGGATTATCTTCTGGAGAGGGGAGGATATCTTCAACCTGAATCTATTTATTTACTTATTTGTTTATGTTTGAGAAAGGGTCTTGCTATTCACTTCAGGCTGGCCTTAAACTCACTATGTACCCCAGGCTGGCCTCGAATTCATGGCAATCGCCCTGCCTCAGCCTCCGAGGGCTGGGATCACAGGTGTGTGCCACCATGCCAGACCACCTGAATAATTTAGCAACTTGTTCTTCATTCAACAACCTGCAGTTGTTGAATGAAACAGAGAACCACTGTTTCACTTGGCACTGTTGCCCAGGGTCCCCTAGTGATAAATTCATTTGATCAGGTTCCTACTGATAGAGACTGTGGTACAGTCAACATCTGCAACTGTGTTTCCTTGTGCGTGGGCACTTGCCTTTTGGGAGGCTGAGTTTGAGTGTCTTGGGGTCCGTATAATTAAACTTAAGAGTCACTGTAATGCCGAATCACCCCACACAGAGCCGCCAAGAATGCATGAGAGCCCTTGGCGATGTTCATAGTGTTAGACATAAGATTCTTGCCAGGTGTCTGTGGTTTTGTTTCAGTCTGCCCAGATCTGAGTGCTCAAAGAATGGAGCATCTCTTCTTGGGTTTTGGCCCTGGGGGATTCCTGCATGGTAACCTCCCGCACCACACTGTGTGTGCTGGGGATGGAACCAGACTTAGCGTGCTGGGCCAGCACTCACGCTCACGGCAGAACTGTACTCTGCACCCATGAGGGGGGTTTCTGTGCTCAGCTCTTTGTGTAGGTTTGTTTGTCATTTGGGTTATTTTTTGTTTTAAATCTTTCTTACTAACTTGTAAGAGTTTTAAAAATATATTGGTATAATAAATATTTATTTTTCCTAGGCTATTGCTCATATTTTAGCTTTATTTCTGGTAATTTTTGTTTTTCGCTGTTTTTGTTTTGTTTTGTTTTGTTGTTACCAGGAATCAAACTCAGGACCTTGCACTTGCCAGGCAGGTGCTGTACCACTGACCTATATCCCCAGCCCCGTTTCTGGTATCTAGAAGTTTTAAATTTTTCGTATAAACAACTTTATTAATTTCCTCCCTTTCCCCTCCCTTCTTTTCCTTCCTTCCTTCTTCTCTTCCTCTGTTCAGTACTGAGGGTTAAACCCAGGGAGTCCTGAGCTACACCTCTCCCCCCTGACCACCCTGTTTGACAGTCTGCTGATAAATTGCTCCAGCTGGGCTCCTACGTGCAGCCCTCCTGCCTCAGTCTGCAAAGACTGAGGACCACAAGTAGGGGCCACCACACTCTACACATTTTCTTTTTACAGTTTTTATTTTGTTTTGATTTGGGGGGGGTCCTGGGAATTAAACCTAGGTCCTTACGTATGCAGCTAAACAAGCTATTACTGAACTACATCTCCAGCGCTTTTTAATTTTTATTGTTTGAGACAGGGTCTTGCAACAATGTCCAGACTGGGCTTGAATTCACAATTCTCCCACCTCCACCTCCTGAGTGGTGGGGATAACAGGTATGGGCCACCAGGGCTGCTACTGCATATAGTTTTGGTTAATGTCTTTTATCAAGTTTAGAAAGCTGGCCTCTTAGTTTTCTATTTTATTTTTAAAATCATGAATGGATTTTGAATTTATCACAAGCTGCTTTTTATGTATTTTTTTGGTGTTTTGTTTTGTTTTTGAGACAGGGTCTCAGTGGGTAGTTCAGGCTGGCCTTGAACTCATGGCAATCCTCCTGCTTCAGCCTCCCAAGTGTTGGGATTACAGGTAGGTGCTGCTATGCCCAGCTTGTAAATTTTTGAATGATCTTTGAATTTTGGGTTCAGTTCATGCCTTATCTTTTAATATAATGCTGGTTTGATTTCCCAATGTTTTCTTTAAGATTGTTACATCTGTGTGAAAATGATAATGGCTTCTAGATTTCCTGTGATATCCTTCTTTGATGTAAGAATCAATGTTATGCTGGTCCTTAAAGTAAGTTCAGTGGCTTTCCGCCATTTTTCTATGCTGCTGGAGAAGTTATGTAAACTAGATGCTGCTTGTTTTTTGACAATCTGGCTAGAACTTGCCTTAGAATTATTAAAATCTCCTTTTAGATGTGATTATAACCTTTCACTTTTCTTGTTTGCATTGCCTTCTCTCTCTCTCTCTCAAAATATTTGCCAGAGGGTTCTCTGTTACCCTGAGCTTTGCTAAGAACCCTCATGAAGTTTTAGAGAGGAAGGCAAATTTTTAAGCGTATAGTTTTGTTTAATGTGTTTCTTCATTCTATTTCCATTGGGTTCTATTGGCTCTTTTAGTACCACCTTTTATTAGAAGTTCAATTCATTTGCTTTTGAATTTTACAATGATTTAGTGTGTAAGATTACAGCTATTCTGTAATACAGATTAATACAGCTAATCTGTAAGATTTAGCTACTATTCTCTCTCTCTCTCTCTCTCTCTGAGACAGGGTCTCTCTATGTAGCTCAGGCTGGCCTTGAACTCACTATGTAGTCCAAGCTGGCCTTGAACTTTGGTGATCCTCCTGCCTCAGCCTCCCAAGTACTGGGTTTATGGGCATGTACCACCATGTCTGGCCAACGTGTACTATTCTCACTGGGATCATTTCTAAGTAACGTGTCATTACCCCTTCCTGTATAATCCACAGGTAGATTTTTGGGGAGCTTGTGTTTATTTAATAAATAATAATTTTATATTTCAGTGAATGAAGGAAACCATATAAAGTCAAAACTTTGGAGTTTGATAAATTTCACTCATGGTCAATTTGTGACTGATTCTGTGCAACTTGCACATGTATCCCATTTGTTTATTGGAACCAATCTGTTAATTTACTTTTTAAATCCTCAAATCTTTATTCAGGTAATTTATTAGTTTATGTTATCAAAGTCCTCCATATCCACAGCTACTTTGTCCGCTTCATTAGCCACTTCCTGTGCCCAGAGCCCTTTCACGAGTACTGTGTATTTGTCAACTTCTGCTTGTGAGCCTAGAAGTTTCCTGTTTCAAAGTTGTGTTAGATGCACAATATTTGTGAGAGACTGCACTTCCATTAAATCAAATATTCCTTTCATCACTTTCAATGCCTTTCACTTTGAATTCCACTTAACCTAACATTTATAAGTTTATCTGCTTTCCTTTTGTATTTGCAAGGTGTATCTTTTTCCATTCTCTATTGTTTTTAGTATTCCTACATCATTTTTTGTAAAGTGTAACTCTTATTCAAAGCATAAGCCTGTATTTTGCTTTGGGGGTTTGTTTTCTCTCCAGACAGGGTCTCACTATGTAGCCCAGGCTGGCCTTGAACTATGATACTCCTGTCTCAGCCTCCTGAGTTCTGGGATTGCAGATATGTGCCACCATGCTCAGCCTACACTTAGATATTTTTAAAAATCTAACCCTATATTCTGACTTTAATAGGCAAATTTAGTCTATTCCTATTTATTGAGACTACTGATACATTTATATTCACTCATGACATTTTATGTGTTTTATCATTTTCATGCTTTACAGTTTTGTATTTGCTGTCTGTTCCATTTTATTGCCTTTACTGATTAGAAAGTTTTACATTCTACTGTATTCTTTTGGTAGTTACTTCAATCCCTTTAAATATTTAACAGGATTTTTAAACACATGCTTTTTCCTAACAATGTCTGGTTATTTATTTATTTATTTATTTATTTTTGAGACAGGGTCTCGCTTTGTAGTTCAGGCTGGCCTCAAACTCACTATGTACTCAGGCTGGCCCCAAACTCATGGCCACCTTCCTGCCTCAGCCTCCCAAGTGCTAGGATTACAGGTGTGCACCACCATGTCTGGCTACAATGTCTGGTTATTAATCCCCTTAAATAAGATAGGGAATTTGGCATGTGCTTGTTTTCTCTCAGTCTCTGTAGTCCTATTTGTGTTGATACATGTATGTACAAGTCTATACACTCACACATATATGCATATCTATCTACACACACATGTATACATACACATTTGGTGGTGCTGGAGATTGAACCTAGGGCCTTGCGTGTGCTAGGCAAGCACTGTACCACTGCTTACCTCAGCCCTTTTTCACGTTCTAAGTTTTCTAAGCTGGTCTTGAACTTGGGATCCTCCTGCCTCAGCCTCCCAAGTAGCTCAGATCACAAGGCATGGACTTGGTCATGCTGATATCTTTACAGTTGATTTACTTTTCATTGTGATTAAATATACATAACATAAAACTTATCATCTAGCCATTTTAAATGGACAATTCAGCAGTATTAAGTGTATATACTTTGTTCTACAACGATCCATCGCCTTTATCCATTCCAAAACCAAACTCCGGCTGTTCCCCCCAATCCCCCACAGCCTGGTACCTCGCTCACTTTCCTGTCTCTCTGTGCTTGCCCCTTCTAGCCAGCTCAGGTCGTGGACTCCTGCAGCACTCACCCTGGGTGCCTGGCTCACCGAGTTGGCACAGTGTCTTCCAGGATCTCCCATGGTGTAGCCTGCACCAGTATCTCCTTCCTTTTTTAGGCCAACTAATGTAATGTTCCACTGCAGGCACACACTGAGTTTTGTTATCCATTCGTCCTCCCATAGACACTTGGGTGCTGTTGGTGTTTAGCTATTGTGAATGATGCCAGTATGAACCCTGGCGTCCAGGTATCTGCTGGACTCTGCTTTGCTTCTTCTGGTGTGCGCCGGGAGGGGTTGCTGGGGCAGATGCTCATGCTGTCCTCTCCAGGAAGAACTGGGGGCCACCCTGTGGTTCCCCACGGTGCAGCGCCATCCACAGTCTCAGCCACAGAGGCAGGGTCCCATACTGCTTTTCCTGCCGGCACTGCTGCTCTCCATGCCTTGGGTGACAGTCACTCTCACAGGCATGCACAATGGTTGTTCCTTCTGCTCAGATCTGCATCTCCCTGGTGACTGCCGATGCCAGGCACCCTTCATGCCCGCCAACCATGTCTGCCTCGGTGCGCCCTGACTAGGACTGACGTTGTAGCTTCTGTCCTGCTCCGGTCTTCAGTCTTGCTCTGGTCCTGGCCCCCTTTCTGCTGTCCTGTTCCTCCTTTTGCTTGCTGAGGGCCACGGTTCCTTGGAAGGACGCACCTGCTTTTCTATTTTTACAGACGCTCACAGTCGAGTTTGCCTAGAACCTCCGAGGAGCCTGTGGCTTGGACTCTGAGCAATGCTAGAAGAGTTAGGACTCCGGGGGCCACAGGAGATGGACAGAAAACGTTTCACACTGTGAGGTGGCCAGGAGCCTTCCAAGGGGACCGCTCTCACTTGGATCTCAAGTGTGACCCATGGGGATAGGTATCAGAGGCTCAGACCCCAGCCTGGCACCTCTTTAAGAGGCAGGGCACCATGGTCTTATGTCATTGGAGGCCTGCCCTGAAGGAGATGTGAGACCCTAGCCAGGAGGTGAGGGGCCTCTGCTCCACCCAGCACACCCACTCCACAACTTGCTGCCTGGCCACAGGCCCAAAGCCATGGAGCCACTGGAACAGGAGTTGAAACTCCCAAACTGCAAGCCAACATAAACCTTTTCCATTTGTAAACTGCTTCTCACCCTAGGATTAATTTAGACCCCTTTTGAAATCTTCCCACAGTTCCCAACAGAGGGATGGGTACAGCCTTGCTGGCTGATGAGCAATTGGAAAGAGGAACCTGCTAGGAACCAGGGTTCCTGTGCTATACGAGCTGTACAGCCTGGATGTTACCAAGGCCCAGGTTCCACCTTGGCAGAAGCTAAGTTGCTGCATCCTGCCGCAGAGTCAGCCTGGGGGCTCAGGCCTGGGGCCTGTGGCAGCTCAGAGACACCTCCTGTGTTGGCAGACACCCTGGCTTCTCTGCAATTCAGTTCTTTACCTGTTAACACGGAAGTCACAGTGTCAGCTCAGATTTTTGTTTCTGTCTGTCCTAGTTTTCTCTTCCTTCCTTCAAATGGACAGAATTTCCCTCCCTGTAGGCGAACCTACTGGGCAGTGAACCAGGTGTGCTGTGTTTAGGTTTT
Source organism: Dinomys branickii (assembly GCA_004027595.1). Classification (NCBI taxonomy): domain Eukaryota; kingdom Metazoa; phylum Chordata; class Mammalia; order Rodentia; family Dinomyidae; genus Dinomys; species Dinomys branickii. The sequence continues at coordinate 6,862 of PVLD010017380.1, read as the reverse complement.
CATGGGTAGGAGCTTGGGAAATTTCCTTTTTCCTGGGGTCAGGAGAGTGGAGATGGTGTCTGCAGATGACAGCCGGGCTGGGGTGGACATGGAGGGGGTGGAGAGGGACTGACTTCTACCCAAATGCCTAATTCCCAAATCCAGACCACGATCTTCCCAGGGGCTCCTCTTCCATGGTCCCCTTTGTCACCAGCAGCCCTGCTACTGGAAGTAGGGATGCACAACCTGGGGTGGGTGGTGACAGAATAAATCTGGCCATCCCTGGCCCAAGCAGGCCCGGGGAGGTGGCACATACTTGTCACGGCCACGGGGCAGGTCCTGGAAGGTCCCCAAAGCCAGCACATGAGTGGAAGGAAGAACCTGACTCCAGGGAACCTGAGGATGGAGCTTCCTGTCACCTGTGATTCCCTTCTTCCCTCGGAAGCTCCATGACTTGGTGATCCTAGCAGCACAGTTTGGAATCATTTTGCTCTGCAGTGGAATGCGGAAGGGTGTTGCGTGGATGGCTCTTCCCTCTTGGCTTGAGTTCCCGGAAATTGACTCTTGTTCTCACCGGCTGACAACCCTCTCAGAGGTTATCACAACCCTTGAGGAATCTGCAGAAGGCAAATGTCCCTTGAAAGGCTCAGCAGGCCCAGAGATGCGGAAGAAAAACCTGGTGCTTGGCCAGCCGTAGTGTGGGTGAGAGGTGCTTTTGGGTAAGAACTCTTGGGTTACTTTCCAATATCTCCAGTTGGATCCTGGCATCCAAGCAGCCCTGCTGGCCTCTTGCCCCTTGGACTAATGAGGAGAGCAGGAGGGAAAAGTGTAGCATGGCTGGGTAACAGAGAGGTGGAGATGTCACATCCCCAGTGGGCCAAGCTCTTTCTGGACCAGAAAGGCCCCCTCGGGGCACAGCAGGTCCTGCAGGGAAGTCCAGGGAGGAGGGTGCTGCCACCTGTCACCCTGAAGGGCACAAGAGTGGCTGAGGCAGAGGCACAGGCTGAGGAGCTATGATTACAGCCAAGTGGCTCCAAGTCCTGTCAAAGGAAGAGGCCACCCGGCCAGAGCTCCGCCCACTGCTCCTGCTAGTGGGAGGGAACTTTGTAGAAAATGCAGCCTCAGTGCTCCCCACGCCCAGGCCCGTGACAGATGGCACAGTCTCCCCTGGTTAAGAGCCTTCTCCCTCCTGCAGCAGAGACTTTTCCATCCCAGTTGTGACCTGGTCAGCCCTCCCCAGGTGTGTGGCAAGACCCACAGGGCCTGCCAGGCTGGCTGTGGCCCTTTGGCCTCCTGTCACACCTGTGCCAGCCACACCCACCTGTGAATGAGCCAAATGGGTTTGGACTCCCCCACACCACCGTCACCCCAGCATCAAGGCCACTCCTCATGGAGCCCCTGTCCTGCAGTGCTCATGTTCTAATGGGGGACAGGGAAGATGTGTGAGTCAGGTGGCAAAAACTGCTAAGGACGAAAATACAACGGGGAAGGGGGAGGGGTTCCTGTCTTAGGAGAGTGAACAAAGCACACATCACTGGCAAAGTGCCATTCAAGCAAAGACCTGAAAGAAGAGAGGAGGCTGGGCATGGTGCTGGATGCTGATCACTGTTCTGGGGAGGCTGCGGCCACGTGGTTCAGGTCAGCTTAGGCTACACAGTGATGTCGAGGCCAGCCTGAACAGCATGGCAAGACTCTCTCAAATACCCAAAGGAAAAAGGAGGGGAAAGGGACAGCCAGATGTCGGGGACAATCCGCCAGGATCAGGGGGCTGCCCAGGGCTCAGGTGGTCAGAAACTGGGGCAGGGCTGGCACGGCCAAGACAGCTGGAGAGAGGGGACCCCACCGAGGAGTGCCAGCTGCTCACAAGGGCTTTGATGTGAGCAAGAGCGGTGGCTGAATCGGACTCCCTGAGCGCATCCTCCCCAGCCTTGTCTACATAGGGAGTTCAACGTCCATCTGATCACTAGCAGGACCTTAGCTCAAAAACCAAAAAGGAGGCTCAGGGGCGATATATCTTTTGCCGGATCACAAGTAATAGAGGAAGTGGGAGTTTTGACTGTTAGGTGGTTTTTGCAAAGACATTTGGAGCCTGGTGTGGTGGTGCATACCTGTAATCACCAGCATTCTGGGAAGCAGAGGCAGGAGCATCTCAAATTTGAGCAGAGGCCGTGGATTCAACCCCCAGTACCAAAAACAAAACGAACAAACAAAGAAGGGGCTTCTGGGGACCCTCCACCTGTGCTTGCCCCTCGGAGGAAGAATTCCAGCAGCACTTTCTGGTTGCACCTTTCATCTTGAATCTGTGACCCACAGATGTCCCCACCTTGGGGGCCAGGTGCATGCTTGGCACTGGTTTGTAAGAATTCCCCTGCCAGAGGTGCCCCTGTGTTCAGTGCTAGGTGCTTTGGAAACATAGTCTTTAAATTATTTTTTACTTGGGGCTTTTGAGACTGAGTATTTAAGCTCCTCCTAATCAGAGTAGGTGCCTTTGAGCTGTGTGGAGCCAGGCCGGCCTCTCCTGTGCAGGGATTCTGTGCAGAAGGACACAGGCTGGGGTGGTCGGTGAGCTCAGGCTGCAGGCTAAGCGCCCTGGGCGGACTTCGAGACCAGCTCAGCTGGGCCCACAGGTTTGGGACAGGAGGACAAAGCAGGAGGAGCCAGTGTAGGCAGAAGTCACGGCCAGACCCAGAGAGTTCAGCTCGTCTGTGCTCCCAGCACCTGGGAGGCTGAGGCAGGAGGATCACCTCAGGTTCTTGGCCAGTCTGGGCTACACAGTGAAGGGAAGACCTTGTCCCAAAAGGACAAACAAAAACAAAACAAATTATTAAGAAGACAGCCAAGGCAAAACAAAACACAGAGCATGCCCAACCGGAGTGGTGGTGTTTTCATTTCATCTTCTCTTTTGACTTCAGGGCTAAACTTGCCCCAGCAGTTTCCTGGTTTTCTAGGGCCTCTTTTCCTTGTTCTGAGGTCACTAGGCTAAGAAAATACAGCCGGAGCCCTGAGTGGCTTCCCACACACCATCACACAGGACTCCAGCTGCACGACGTCAAGGAGAGCGAGGCAGCACGTCCTCGGGCCGCATTCCCTGCAGGTGCGCTGGAGCAGGGGGGTGGAACGCCTCGCAGCTCGGGCAGGGAGGACTCAGCCTGGTCCCGGGGAGCATCAGGCATGGACAGGCTCAAAGGTGCGCAGAGCAGGGCCAGGGCTGGCGTCTGGGTCTCAGGGTGCGGGTGGGGGTTGGGGGGCTCCACTGGCCACAAGCAGGGTGTTATGGGGAGTAGAAGGCTGGGGGAGGAGCTGCCCAAGGCAGATGGGACTAATTTCTTTTTTGCATAATTCTTTAATCGTTTTTAGATTGTTATTAGTAGTACATAGCTTTATTAGCAGTACCTAGTGGTGACATTCCTTGTGTGGACTTGGTACAGGTGCAGAGCACATCTTTTGCAGAAGATTTTCCTCTCTGTCTCCTTCCTCTCTCTCTCTTTCTTTGTTTGTTTGTTTCTTTTTTGTGTGTGTGTTTTTGAGACAGGGCCTCACTATGCATTCCAGCCTGGCATTAAATTCACTATGGAGCCCAGGCTGGGCACAAATTTGCATCCATCCTCCTGCCTCAGGCTCTCAGGTACAGAGATCACAGGCGTGCATGATCACACCTGGCTTACCTCCTTGTTTCTATTGCCTGTTTTTTATTTTGCTCTTTATTTGTATTTTGAGGTACTGGTTTTTTAAGGGATGGGAAGAGATTTTAAGTTTTCAGTGCAGGGTTACACTGGTGTTCCCAGCAGGAACCGTGGGGTGGATGGTTCAGTTGCGCTGTGTCTGAGGATGAGCTGCTGGCCTTAGAGTGCGGGTAAGAAGACAGTGCCTACACGGAGGCTGACCCCTCCCCTGGGCACCAAGGACCTCAGAGCGGTGGGCATTGACACAGGGGGCTCATGGGAGCCCAGATGGAAGCATCTGGAGAAGAGCCGGGGTCAAGAGTCTGAGGCCAAGCCGGGCGTGGTGGCATATACCTGTAATCCCAGCACGCGGGAGGCTGAGGCAGGGGCATTGTTGTGAGTTTGAGACCAGCCTGGGCTACAAAGTGAGCTCAAGGCGAGCCTGAACTGCATAGGGAGACCCTGTCTCAAAAAGACAAAAACAAAAACAAAATAAAAACCCCAAACAAGAGTCTGAGGCTGGGTGAAAGGAGGGATGCAAGAGCCAGTGACACTTTCTTTATGGTTTGTGGTTCTGGGGACTGAATCAAGGTCTCTGCGCCGAGCTACATCTCCAGCCCCCTCTAGCTTTAGTTTTTATTTTAGACGGTTTCACAAAGTTGCTAAATTGCCCAGGCTGGGGTTCAACTAGAAGTTCTGCCTTGACCTCCCAGAGTGCTAAGATTTCAGGCCTGGCCGGTGACACTGAATTGGGACCCCATCTGTACCCTAGCACGGAAAGAGGGGTGTGCAGCTACACAGGACAGTGAGCTGGATAATCAAAGACACCCACACGTTCCCTGGGTCTGGCACCAGGGTATGCCTCTCTGTCCATGCCGGACACTAAGGTGACTGAGGACTGTACACAGCCCTCATGCTTGGGGAAGTCCCTGCCATGGGGCAAGAGAAACAGGTAAGGCGGTGTGTGACCTCTGCATGGGGGGAGGCAGCAGCTCACCCGTGCCAGGCACCGCTCTAGGTACTTTCTGTGGGGAACAGAGAAGAGTCCCAGTCCCAGCCCAGTGCCCCCAGGTGCTTGTGTTCAGGGACCCTCGGTCTTGGGGACAAGCTCCTCCAAAGGGAGGCAGGGTTCTCCCTGAGTTGGGGTGGGGGCTCCCCAATTCCCACAAACCCTGTGGCTGTCCATCTCACACCCTCCCAGCCCACAGCAGCCCAAGTCCACCTCTGCAGCCTATCCTGAGCCGATGCCCTCGGCCCCTGGAGAAGGCAAACACTGGGGTGAGGCAGGGTGCTGAAGGGGAGCAGGGGAGGAGGTGGTACGGGCGCACCCTGACCCTGGGGCTGGGTCAGAGGAGGAGCAGATCCAGTCCGGTCTGGAAGCTCAGGACCCACTGCCTGCTTGCTGGGTGAGCCCTGACCATGCCTGGCCAGGGTCCTGGTTGTTTATCTGAAGTTCAGATTTAAGCGGGTGCCCTGGGTCTGCTTGCGTTTGTTGGTTTTCAGTAAATGTGGCAGCCCCATGTGGGGCAGGGGCCCCGCTTTTCTCCCTTCTCACCATGTGGACCTCCCTGAGGCTCCAGAGACTCCTCATTGGACTCAAGGGTTACGGATCAGCACCTGGCTCCAGTGATGACCGTATTAGTGTCCCTAGCTGAGGTCCCCTAGCAAGAGGGTGGCAGGCCATGCGCAGCCGTCACACATGAGCTTGAGATCTCTGGTCCCCAACTGCTCCCAGTGACTGACAGCAGCTCACTAGTTTTGGTGTCTACAGCACAGTGGCCGTTTGTCACCTGGTGTCATCCTCACTGAAGTTTCTCAGTGTCGCAGCTGCGAATGTATTGACAGTCACACAGCACAGGCCCTGCTGTCCCTCTGTGTGTTTTTGTTTGTTTTGAGACAGGCTTTCATTACGTATCTCAGGCTGGCCTTGAGCTCAAGGCGATCCTCTTGCCTCGGCCTCCCAGGGCTGGGATTTCAGGGGTGTGCTACTTCTCCCAGCTAGTTCCCATGACCACCTTCAGGGCCTTCTTACTTCTCTGACACTGGGCCTCTTGCCTTTTCCCTGACCAGCCCTTTCCTGACCCCAGCCACCTGGTCCCGTGTCTGCCTCTTCCTCCTGAAATACATCAGCACCACACCCGTTGGCTTCTGCTCTCCGCTTCCAGAATGCAGGCTCCAGAAGAGCAGAGTTGTTGGTCCATTTTGGCTCTCACCATATTCCCTGTGCCTAATGCAGAGTCTTTAATTCATGTGTTTAGTCTACTTTAAAGATAACACGGCTGTGACTACCTTTACTGAGCACATACTTTGCCTGCAGCTCTGCCAAGCACTTGCTGCGTCGCACTGGAGAATCCCTCCAGCAGCTCTCTCGGACACAGCGGTGCAGGCACTGTGTGGTTGAGCAACTTGCCCGAGTCACACAGCGTGTGGGCAGCAGTGCTGTCTGTTGGCCTGATTTCCCGGGCATTGGTCCTTACACAGCCTCTGTGCCCGTGACCCTGGCACCTGCTCCTCTCCTGGGTGTCATTTATCACATGTGGCATCCCTCCTGCCCGGCTGCTCCTCTGTGCAGTCACCGTGTTGCCGCAACTGCTGCGGATCTGCAGGCCCCACGGTCCTCCTCTCTGCTGCCCTCACTGTGGCACCCACAGGCCTTGGCCACTGCCTAAGCCTTTCATGGGGACCTCACCTGTCGGGGCTGGGCAAAGTGGGGGGACAGGGCTGGCTCTAGCATGGCTGGGGCTGCTCCCTGGAGCCGAAGTGGGGTGCATGCAGGGCCATTCCCAGGCTGCCAGGCCTGTGTGCCAGGTGCATGACACGCAAACAGTCAGTAAGGGAAGAGATGTTTAGCCCATGACTGTGGAGCCAGCCCGCACCCACCTCTGCCCACTGGGGAGCCCTGGGGGGTGTTGGCCTCTTCCTGGGGAACGCGTCCCTTGGAGAGGGGCGGTGGAGGCTCAAAATGGACAGGAAAGCAGGAGGCTCCTGGCGCAGCTCGTACCCAGGAAGAAACATGTCACAAATACAAAGTAAAGAGGAAGTATGTCACTGCTAGAAGCAGAGCTTTGTCTGTCCTCACTGCACCCCAAGGGGCTATGTGGTCAGATTTGTGGTGGAGTGGGGCATGGTGGGGAGGAGTTGCATCCATCTACCCATCCATCCATCCATCCATCCATCCATCCACCCATCCATCCATCCACCCATCCATCCATCCATCCATC